>OMNM01039141.1:55989-70848 GCA_900302745.1 Parablennius parvicornis | reverse complement strand
ATAATAATTTTTTATTTATTTATTTATTTATTTATTTATTTATTTATTTATTTATTTATTTATTTATTTATTTATTTATTTATTTATTTATTTATTTATTTCAAACGATCACAGTCATAGAGGGAAGTTGATTTATGCGACATTATTTAGTGGATTTAGTCTCCAGACTCTATTAGAGGCTTCTATTTTGCAGGCCACCACCAGGGGGAAGCACATCTCAGCAGCGAAGCAGATCTCATCATAACACCGATGGCGGATAAAATAAGCTCTCAGCAGAAATCCATCGTTTTTGTTTGGATTTGTTGACTTGATGTTAATCAGGACTGACGCATCTGAGAATGTGTTATGAGTGAAATAAGGGAACTTTAAGGTTGGAGGCCACTTAAAAAAAAAAAAAGAAAGGGTGATTTCTATTTTTATAGACGAAGCATCAGCTGGGGAGACAGCAGACCTGCATAGCAACAAGAAACCGCAGTCGATCTAAGAAAAATCGATCGAGAACAGCTGGAAGAAAAGGACAGGAAACAGGGTGAGGGCATGAGTGTCACAGGAAAAAAAAAAAAAAAAACCCTATTCGCACTGGAAAACAACAATATCAGACCAGAATTATAAACATCAGCAGTAATAACCTGGTAGTGAATAAAATACCATCAATCCAAACCACTTGTTATAATAAAATTACAAAAGGGGAAAAAGAAATAAAACAGCATAACATATTCATTTGAAAAAAAAGACTCATGTTAATGTAATATAAAGTACATTCATTACAGTGAAACGGAAATATATGAAAGTAATATCACATACATCCTGTTTTTAAGTTATAATGACAACAATGACAACTTCACACAGCTCGGGGTATTTCTGTCTGTAGTGCATGTTCTCCCCGTGTGTGTGGGTTTCCTCCGGGTACTTCGGTTTCCTCCCACAGTCCCCAAAAACATGTACCAGGGGTCCTTGAGCAACACCCTCGGCCCCCACCAGCTCCCCCACTGAGCGCTGCTTGTGTGGCTGCTACCGAGGGGTCATTCGGTCCTATTTGCCCCAATGGGATAAATTCAGTTAACAAAAAAAAAAACAAAACGAAAAAAACAAACCTGAAAATATATGCTGGCCAGTCCTTTTAAGGAAGTATGTTCTTTTAGTGCCCCTGCCGTGGAAATGGAATGGACACAACTAGTAAAGATTAAGATAGTTTTCAACAAATTATTATTATCATTGTTGCTGTTTTATTATTCACACTTATGGTATAACACTAAGTACAGTTAAATAAATACATTTGAATAGCTAGTTTCAGATCTTGCAAAATGAGGCAATTGTAAATATCTTTTAATAACAGTATTAATGTTGAGTAGATACCAGATTGGACACAGTAAGTGAAAGGGACAGTGTTTGATTCCCTTGCCTTCTGTATGCTGTGCTTCAAGGTGAAGTGTCAGCTAATCATTGATATGGAGTTTGTGGAGCAGGTAAGATATTAAATACTCTTTCTCACCTCCCTCTGCAATAGCCAGTGACACTTTCAACTACCATGTATATTCAAACACACACACACACACACACACACACACACACACACACAGCAACAGGTCTAGTCTCCCGCTGCCACCAGAGGAACATGGCGGACTCTCAACTTGACCTTATATTTGGCTTGTCGGGTTTTTTGCAGAATTATGTGGATTCGTGTTTTCTTTGAGAATCTGACCAATGACCATCTTTGGCCTCACCAAGGTAAGAAACTATTTTAAGAAAGCACACACAAACACACACACCGATAGATCAATGTGTTCATTTCCATGGCTTCTACTGAGAGACGCTACCTTTTGGTAATTTTTAACACACCATGTGTCTGATTATGTACGCAAGGCTTTCTATAGTTTGCTAGAAAAACAAAATATTATGATTACTGTGAATCATGCAGCCTGTGGTTTACAGTTTCAAGAGGGTATAGATACACATCACATTACAGCCGTAACACAGATTTATTTTATGGTGTGTAATAGTAACATACCTGAGTCAGTTACACTGAGAGAGCAGAAACATATTTTGATGCTTATGCTTCATATTTTAAAAAGTGTCATAGGGACAAATAGGCTTAGTTCTCAAGCTAGACAATTCCTTTATGTGATTGCCTTTGCTACAACAAAGTGTGCTTCGTGACTCAGGTTGGCCTGTATGAGGATTATCAGCAAAATCCACATTCTTTGTATAGTAGCATTATGGGTCAGTTCTGATTGTGATGATTCAAAAATCAGTATTTGTTTGATTTGTTTGTGAATCCTTTTCAAAAAAAAGTTGCTGTTTTGAATTTGACTATCCCTGTTTTTCTGTCACTTCATCCAAGAAAATGAATATGAAATGTTGAAAAAGAACATCTCCAGGCCCCAAGCCAACACTAAAATACCTATAACAGTAGTTTTATTTTTGTAACATAGCATTGTAGCATAGATGTTAGACCTTAAAAAAATCTTTAGTTCAAATTTTCAGTCTTTACCTTAACAACACTGTACAGAAATTAATTCAAACATCAAATTTCTTGTCTACGCTCAATGATGTCCACTATGTACTGGAGAGCATTTCTGTGTACTTACGCATGACCAGTTAAAATTTTTTTATATCACGATATGTCGCATTTTATCAACACTGCCAGCTTATCAACGCGCAGTGTAGCATCGTATCGTATCGTATCGTATCGTATCGTATCGTATCGTATCGTATCGTATCGTATCGTATCGTATCGTATCGCATCGTATCGCACCACATACGGGACTGGATCACATGCCATATTGTGTTGTATCATTTTGTCACAATATAACATATAATATTGTATCACTTATTGTATTTGATCATGTATCGAATCATATTGTATGTTATCGAATCATGTCATATTGAATGCTATTGCTTTGCATTGCATCTTTGTATCATACTGTGCATGGTAGTGTATTGCATATCATATCATTCCAGATATAGTATTTTATCAAATATCATGTAATATATTGTGTTGTATCACATATGGGATCTTATTGCAACAAAATGCATACAGTATCATACGTATCACATATCACATTGCATATCGTTTCGTACGTATAGATTATTGCATGAAAACATATTGCAACTATTCATAGCATGATTCCAGATATATTTTCATCAGTGACGATGCATCCAAGTTTCACCCTTAATGATCAAGTTTGATTCTGACAACCGTCTGAAGACAGGCAAAGCCACTCAGCTGTAGGAAAAGCTGAAAGATGACTCAGTGATCAGCTCAAGAGATCATTCAGTGAATCTAAAGTAATAAAAAGTTTGTTGAGCACTTTATAGGATTATTTGCCTTATTCAGAAACCCACAAATTCACAATTATTTGAATGATTTCCATTTAACAAGTTGAATTGGAAACTTATTTCTGTCTGTTTGTCTGACAGATTGTTATCATCTGAGCCCCTGGGCTCTCTGCTGAGTAAACGTACAAGCTTCAGCTTGTAAGATAAAGACACACCTTGTCCAACACTTTAACCAATCCAAATGTTGTAGGAAGACGATTAAGTTTAGAGATGAGCCCGCCCGTTTGCAAACTCCTTCAGTGTGAGAAACCCTCAAGCGTTTAAAGAACTTTATAGACATTCTTGTGCAGTCACATTGCTGAGTAGTAAATCGTGTTGGTTTGGGATGGCACACGCACGGCAGGTCAGAAGAATCTGAGGCGCGACTGGACGGGCTGCTCCAACGCAGGTCTGTTGTCTGTTAACGTGTCAGCCAGCAGCTGTTTTCAGGAGAAAGGGGGCACGAAAACAAATGGTTCATCCTGAGAACTATGTTTAAAAGAAGGTTCTTCAGTCGACAGATAAACTAGTAAGTCTGCCATCTTCAGTTCGATTTGCGTGCTGAGTTGTGTTTTTAATGCATGATGTGTTGAAACTTGAGCTTGTCAGATGAAGAGAACCAGAGCAGTAATGTTCCATGCATGCCGAATGAGTTAAGGACAACATTCGGAAAAAAGGTTTCACTCACAGACTTGTCAGAACTAAAAGCATATTTCTTCCTTCTCTTTCTGTCACAACAGTGACATTTTTGGCAAAGCATGCCAGATTGATTGTAAAGCCTTTGCATGAAAACATGTATTTATCACACTAATTTGTCTGATCAGTGTATAACAAACTCCACTCATAGACGTACCAGGATGTACTCCAAAGGTGTAAAATACGTTTTAGTGGGCTGTGAGCTAAACCTGTTTGGTCAGGTTGTGGAAACAAGTCATGTATGCCGTGTACTTATTTATTTTCTAGAGACAGAGAACCTGCATCTTGTTTGTGTCTGCACAGACATGTTGATCGGAAAAAAGAAATGATCTAGCATAGCATTTAATTCTAACATTAAGGGTAACACACCCAATGTGAGTATTCCCGTACCTCAGTCTGTCATTATTGTTTTTAACACTGACTCAACCACCCACTCAGGATGAAAAGATCAAATATTTCATGGTTCAAATGATCTACTACATAAAAAAAACGGGATGAGTCATGTTGTAGAATGTAAAAACTGAATAGTCCAGTGGTTCTCAACCAAAGGTCCAAGATCCCTGGTGCTTCTGCTTCAAGGTTGTTGTTATTATCAGTTTTGCATGTCCAAGAAAAGCACAACACAGCACTTTTTAAAACAATATTGTTTAAAGTGTGGGGAAGGACTCTCATAGAGGGAAATGTCTTTCTCACCAACATATGTATTTTCTTATAACCCGAGTATGATGTTTTCATTTTTTGTCAACAGAAAAAAAAAGCATACAATAAATTGCAGGTTCTATGTACTCTCACTCTGTTCTCATCCCCTCTGGGCTTGTGTGTGTTTTTGTGTGTGTGTGTGTGTGTGTGTGTGTGTGTGTGTGTGTGTGTGTGTGTGTGAGAGTGAGTGTGTTTGGGTGCGTACGTGCGTGCGTGCGTGCGGTGGTGGGAGTGTCTGTGTTTTGTTTCTGCCCCTGCTGTTCCCACACAAGGTTGAAACATTGATGCAAAGTTCAAGCACTGACACCTGTCTGCTCTCATACTCCCACACGTTTCACTTTATTATCTTGTGAGAAATGATCTTTATTTTCTAGTACTCTGTCCCTGCTGTGAATTCCGTGCTGAATGTCACCAATGATGAGCATCTGCTCCTTTAGAGAGTATACACAGTCTAAACCTGCAAAATATGTTATGACAATCTGGACTGTCTGTGATGACACTTCTTCCTTGGAACTTACAAATATCGACAGTGAAACTCATGAGGACTCTGCACAGGAATGGGAGAATGTGTGGCCAGTTCATCGAAAATCAGAGATCATCATGTGTCATGACACGATAAAAGGAGGGGTGACAACATGGACTGGCTGGTGTCTACAACTGCAAAATGAGGATCTTTTGGCCACTAGAGAAATTCTTGGACATACTGGATGTTGTACAGCGTTTTGTCATCTGGACGGCACTGAGCCCAGAGTGTAACAGAGAAACTCCAGAGGCGACAATTCATTCTCAAGGAACTGGTAAAGGGTTGGTGAGACTTCAAATCCAGAGAAAACAAAAGCTCCAAGACCCCAACCTCTGCAGCCATCAAGAAGAGGATTTTGGTGCCACTACCACTGGACCTACAGAGCCACCACTGAGCATCTCCTCAGCCCAAACCTCTGGTTCCCCTGCCTGTTGCGTCCCGGCCTCTTTGTCCCCTGCATGTAACCTCCATCCTTATCTCTCAATCTTGTGGCTCTCCTTCTGCCCCCCCCAACATCTCACCCCATCCCCTCTCCGAGGTACTCCCGTAAGACGACAAAGGCAGTAGCTCACCCCATCCTCGATCTGAGACGATCTAGTGGTGTCTCATGCCCGACCTCCAGAGGTGCCCTGCCTCCACCTCTCCCAAGTCAAACTTAACATCAGTAGCGATGATACAGCTTCTTCATTCACACGTTTGTTGGTTATAAACATCTTTTTTTCCTGATTACAACTGATTTTCTTTGTTTTTTACATTTCATCAAAAACCAAAATGAGTGGAACTTTTTCTTATAAATTTGCTCTAACAAAGGTAAAGGGCAAATAATAACTATATTTGTGCTTGATATTGCTTATAATTGGGATAGATTGTGTAGATAAAGACTCCCACAAACTGTGCGATTCTTGGCCGTCTGTGATGAAAGATCAGATCGTGCGAGAATCTTAGTAAAATCAGCAGTCGTGGCCCAAATCGGTCCGGGTTTGTGCGCATTTGTAATACGGCCGAGGGACCAGTCGGACGCCCACGACCACTATCGGATTATGTCTGATACTTGGGGAGTCTAACAGCAGCAGCTGTGATCACGTCTGCTGCTGCTGCTTTCTGCAGCCTTCACGACACAAACTGTTTCGTTTACATTGAGTGTGTATTGTTGGAAAATGAAAGACCACAATGGTTAGATGCTAACGTATAATGCTAGTCGATGCTAATTGATGATGCTGACACAAGACTTACTATAAGTTCACGTTGTTAGTTCACCCTACAGGTTGTCCTCTCTCTCCGAGCCATGACTGTGTCCATATCCTCCTCCTTCTTATTTTTGAGGATTTCTTTCCAAACACATCGATGCTAAAAGGATGAGGCTCTATTCATGTGTTTGTGCAATAAATTCTTCTCATGCGGTCTGAGAGGCTGTGACGACTCAAGATCGTTAAAATCTCACATTGTGTGGAAGCCTTAAAGCATGAAACGGTCAATGACTCAGAACATCCTTTACTAGTTTCTCCCAATGTTACTGTCTTGTTGAATCAATTACCCATTCATACTCTTTCATGTGTGTCTGCATGATGTTTAGCTCTTAAAGAAAATGCTGCCTATTCATACTCTTCTCCTTCATATCAAATTTCTCCTCAGTTGTTGTTACAAGCAACATGGCCTCCTACTACAGCAACAAGACCAACCAGACCCACTTCAGTCCCTTCTACTGCAAGTTCAACGAAGACTTCAAATACATCCTCCTCCCCGTCAGCTACGCTCTGGTGTTTGTGGTCGGCCTGGCGCTGAACGCCACGGCGCTGTACGTGATCGTGTTCCGCAGGAAGCGCTGGAACCCGTCCACCATCTACATGTTCAACCTGACCATGTGTGACACCCTCTACATCCTCACTCTGCCCTTCCTCATCTACTACTACGCCGACGAGAACGACTGGCCGTTCAGCGAACCCTTCTGCAAGATCATACGCTTCTTGTTTTATGCCAACCTATATGGTAAAATCCTGGCACTCAAGCAGGAAATACAGAACATCTGAGGAAATAACTTATTAAGGAACGAAAGCAGTATTAGTAGTACATTATTAGTAATAAGGCAGAATACGCAGAGTTAATTGGGTACAACTGATTTTATTGTTATCGTGCATTCATTTTTATTTGTACATCATTCGCCCAATTGGGTAGAAAAATACTTCTGTCAAACCATGAATACTTGATAAGTGCAACATGACCCCCACCCCCCCCTAAGAAAAAAAATGTGTGGACATAAATACATAACACTATTTGGATGTGATGCTTTCGACACAATACTGAAGTGTTTTTTTTTTAATCCATGACTTTTTAAATATGTTAAAGCTGTCTTTGAAAAACTGTTTTTATTTACTCAATCTGGCTATATGCGCTCTTAAATTTAACTTGAGCATAAAACAAATATTGACTAGTTTTACCAGGAAAGCACTGTAGTCATTACTAGAAATGACTACAATATCCTTATGGCAGGTTGGTTGATGTAACACAGTTGTGCTAAAGCAATCGAAGATGACGGATTAGAAATGCTTTATTTTTGACGGTCTTGTAAATGTATCATCTAATCTGTCCTCAGTCCAATAAGAACATGGCAAGATTGATAAGTCAACACAAGACAGTTTTGGTAATTACTGACTAAAAAAACAAACTGCCAAAACTCTTGAGAGAAATTCAGCCAGCTGGAAATGACAATTACTCCCCACTGCCATCTAATGCACACAGGCAGCATGGCATAATTTATAAATACTGTTTATAATTTATACACACTTCCAGCAACACATATTAAATATTTATCATTCTAATAGGTTCAATTCTGTTCCTGTGCTGCATCAGTCTGCATCGATTTGTCGGCATCTGTTACCCCGTCCGCTCCCTCAGTTGGGTCAGTGCTCGCCGGGCCAAACTGGTCTCAGTGGCCGTGTGGGCCTGTGTGCTGCTCTGCCAAGCACCCGTCCTCTACTTTTCAAGAATCAGGTAACTTACTTTTCACACCATTTATCTTCTCTTTCACCTTTTTTCATTGAAAGTGTCTCTAATTAGACTCTGGAATATTGTGGCACACTTTCTCCTCGGTCAGGGACACGGCAAACGAGCGAATCTGCTTCGACACCACCAGCCCGGAGCTCTTCGATGACTTCCTGGTGTACAGCTCGGTGGTGTCCGTCATCATGTTTGCCCTGCCCTTCATGGTGGTGATGGTGTGCTACGGACTCATGGTGAGGAAGCTTCTGGAGCCCGGGGCGGGACGCGAGAGGGGAGGCCGAATAGCATCGAGAGCCAAACAGAAGTCGGTGAAGATGATCATCATCGTGCTGGCGGCGTTCATGCTGTGCTTCCTCCCCTTCCACCTCACCAGGAGTCTGTACTACTCCTTTAGATACCTGAGACAGGTCAAACCAGCGCAGGTGACGACAAACACTTTACTTTGACAACACTATCCATCTAATGTGAATCAATTTCTCAACGTAAGATGGCTTGATGTGTTCACCAGGTCAGCTGCAGTTTGTTGGAGGGCTCCAGCGTGGCCTACAAGGTGACCAGACCCTTAGCCAGTGCTAACAGCTGCGTGGACCCCATCCTCTACTTCCTGGCCGGGCAGGACGTCCGCAGCAACCTCAACAGGAACCACAGACTGTCTACAACCATGGCAAAAAAACGGAATCAAAACTTGACCACACAATTCTGATGTGATAGCTGGAACTATCTCTGACACAAGACCTTGGAGGAACATCTCTGTGAAGATGAATGTACGTCTGAAAGAAAGCCTCATACTTTACGAGTGGATGTTTTTTCCAATCATCTTACAAGGTCGACACTGTACCTACACATTTACACTCACTGAGCTTGACATGCTACTTCCATGCAGAATTCAGGGGTTGACATTTACAAAGTTCATCCATCCTTTCTCTATAGCGCTTTAATCAATTAAGGATCTCTCTCTCACACACACACACACTCGCACACAAACAAGCAATTTAATGCAACTCATTAATAACTCCATATGCATGTTTTTGGACCAAGAAGGGAAACAAAAGCACCCACTGTAAACCCAGTCACACACGGGGAGAACATGCAAACTCCACACAAAGTCTCCCAAAAGGCTGCAAACTGCTACACAATAGACATTACTGCATTATAAATACACGTTTGAGTCATGTGGTGCATTTCCGACTGAAGGCATTAATGCCCTTTAACTGATTTAAGGATATAGGAGAGATGGTGCTTTAACATGTGAGAGGCAAAGCTTTATTCACAGAACTAAAGATGACACTGTTTATTGTTTTCATTTCCCAAGGATTGTACTGAATGATTCCTTCATGCCAGATATTTGTATGTTTTGAATATGTAAAAATAGATTTCCTCACCTCTGGCAGACCCAAACCATCTTTTCAGTCTCCAGGACGTCTCTGTTATTTTGATTTATAATGAGTGAAGGAAATTAAAATGGTCTTTGTAGCACAAATCCTCACACTGTGTGTGTTTATATTGTCCTTATGTGTTATAAATCATACTGAGTACAGAAATAGATTTTTTTCATGGACATGTGTATCTAAAATAGTATAAAGTGGAACATTTTATTCAAGCTGTGAAGTCTCCATTTTATCATACTTTAGGATTAATGCACAATAAATAAATCACTTCAAAGCTTTTTGTTTCACTTCCTTATTCAAGCTCAAGCGTGAAAATCGAAATCACGGTGTCTCAGAATATTACAATATCTCATATGATCAGATGTTGCATAATTTTAACCAATAAATACGTATATGTACAAACCTTGTGGAAATAATCAGCAAAACATTTTTTTTTTAAAGATGCATCTGAATGTGACACACCAGCAGTCACACAGGAGGAAGCAGTTGAGCGAGTTTGACTGAACTCCAGGTTTGCTGCTGACATTTCGTGACATGAAACTATTTGCTTTGAGTTTGGTTCGCATTTATGAGAAGAGTCATATCAATTACAGTGAGTGTAAACTGAAGTCCGTGCTCCCATACGTAACCGCTAGGGGGCGATATTACACAACTGACGTGACAAGCGTCGGTGTTCTGAGGGTCCAAATTCATTTTCGAAAACTTGATCAATCATATATTCGGAAAGTTAGTTTAAAGTTATTTCAACACCTTTAACATAAAACAGATTTTTTTTGTATGTGTGAAAAAGGGGAGACATTTCGAGATGCAATACAGTATTAATAACATAATGGATTTGATAATTATAGACAAGATATAGTACATAATCAGTATTTTGATTTGTATGAATCATAAGCTTGAATTATTAATCACACAAACATTTACTTACATTTAAAAAAAGTGAAATGTCACTTTAAATGATGGTAAAATGAGCTTTTCTATTCTGTGCACATACACAGCAAGTCAGACAACATAAAATACACCTCTTGCTTTATTTCAAGAAAATAGCATCATACAGAGAAAAACATAATATGTAAATGCAAGCTACAAAGCAGGTGAAATGAATGTTTTTCTTTAACCTTCCTGCCAGCAACACTTCAGCGCAAAATATGTAATAAAACTAATAATAGTAGGAATAGTACTAAAAACAGAGTAAATGGAAGCACGTGACCAACCTCTGCTAATAAATATCCTGCTGGCCAGACGTGTTGTCACATTTCCCTGAACAACAATATAAGAAAAGATGAAAATAAGAAGTTAAAAAGCCTCCATGATTATGGGGCATGCTTTAAAACCCACAAGGATGTAAAGTGAAGCCAACATGGCTGTGTGACTTTGAGGCTCTTTAACCACTAATTCCCTGTTGCCACTAGTTGGTTTATTTAATGAAGCTATTCAGAAAATAAGCTCATGTGTATGTATGTGTATACATTGTGTGTGTATGTTTATGCGGAAGTGGTTTTTACAGTTAAGCGCATTGCATAGCTGGAGTCTGGCTACATGTGTGTTTGTATTCATGTTCATGATGAAAGTGGGAAACTGTACGAGTTGTCTGCAAGAGAAAAACAAGAAAAACACTGAAATGTTGCATCAAAAGGATGGAAAGCGACGCGTCGTGTTGACTTTAATCAGCTTGTGTTAACATTGGTGTGACACAGTTCCCTGGTTTTGGATTGATGGACTACAAACGTCCCTAATGCAGTACAGCTTCCTTTAGCATTACACTAAAAATATAATGCATCACCTCATACATTTTGTGTTCTTAAATTATAAAAGCCTTGCTTGGTATCTTGGTTCTTCTTTTCCATATTTACATATGTACATATATTTACAAGTTCCTCATCAGAAAATCTTTCCTTTAGGGTTCATAATTTGGCTCAAACATGACAACATTAAAGATTAATAAACTGTGGACTTTCAACTTTTTTTGTTTAATTAAATTTTTTTGTTAACTCGTTATATTCTTCTGCTAAGACTACATTCAACATCTTCAAGGTCTCCAATGGGGGTGGGGGGTAGGGGGTGTGGGTCATGGGCCAAAACATGACCTGACAGATTTAAAAATGACAAAGAAGGTAAGTTTTTGATACAAAGTAAGTGCTGTTTCAAACATGTCCACAAGGGTCATACTGTTTCAGTGAAACTAGCAGATTAACTGCGGTAAAGAATAGCAACCAGCAACGTCACGATAGTGGAGGTGAGTTGATGAAAACATGCACAATACAGGCTGCAGACACTAACGGAAGACTTCAGGTTGCATTTTTTCCCCCAAAGAGCTCAGGTTATTCATGTTTGTGAAAACATGCATCAGCATAAACTTATAAGTTTTTATTTTACTGGTCCGGTCCAACTGAGACTAAAACTGATCTGCGTTTGTCCCCGGAAAGTTTCACACCTTGTTTACAACTCAGAAAGTATAAGAAAACTAAGTTATATTGAAATGAATACTTATGCAGTGAACATGTTTTGCATGATCAGCTCAGCCTGTTACTAATAGAAACATGAATGCACCTTTTTGTTTGTGTGCTCGTTCATGTGGCACTTTCACACTTTTATGCTGTTTTTTCCAAACTAAAGTAATCAGACTTTATTATCCTCATTGGGGAAATTCCTTTTTTTCCCCCAGCATTAACCCATCAGCACTCCAGAGAGCTGATGGGGGTCAAGGGTCACACTTTTGTCCGCTGTGGAATTCTAACCTGCGAACATCTTATCATCTGGCTACCACCGCCTTTTCTCGTTTCTCACACACCTACACACATTTAGAAATTAGAGTTTTTGTCCCTTTTGTCAGCAAAGTTTCTCACAGTGTTTTGGAAGTCTGTGCTGCACACAAGATAAAAACAAGTTATTATTCACAATTAGTGTGTTTTTGCAGATGCTGTGTGTGAGAGAGCGCATTTCTATGTCCATTCATCTAATGTCAGTTGTTAACTGTTCTCCACAAAGCCTCGATATAAATGTATCTACTCTTCCCATCAAAACATTTGTGGGTTAAAAAAGTAAAGCAGCAGTGTGTGTCAAGCTCGACTTCTTCAATGGTGTTTTTTTTTTTTTTTTTTCTTTTTCAAGGTAATAATAAATATATTTGTTGTTTGTGTGTGTAACTAGAAACAGCTTCTTCCAGCATGCAGAGAGTCTGGTTTCCTCGAGTCACAGGTTTGAAACCTCTCTCCGTGCCAGCGGACGACGATTAGGTCATCTCCAGTGAGGTAGTGTTATCGTACAGCATCTCGTTGCCTCTTCACCTGCAGAGTCAAAACACCAACGAGCTGGTAAATAATGCATCGGGAAGGCATTAGCACTACTGCACAGCACGCTGGTCTCATTACTCCTCAATTTGACTCATTTTGAAGCGTCATTTTCCACTCGACAAGTTTTCTATTAAGTGAAACTAAACTTTTGACAATAGGCAGGCCCGGATAATTACAGTTAATAAAGCTCACTCGGCTGTGACTGACGACAGAGGGTGTTGGCAAACGTTCATAACCAATCGGCTGGAATTAGAAGAAGCTCATTCCCCCAAATCTGTTTAGGGGCAGATCCCAGATTAACTGATTGCACCGTGTATCTTTTCCTTCCTCAGAGAAATGCACGACATTGCTCGACGCTCGCTATAGAAACATGCGCAAACCGCTTAATTAAATGAACTATCTAACCTGTTAATAAAATCTTGAAACTAACCAAAATGCTTTTTTTGACCTTGTTTTGAGAATATCTTTCTGTGCAAGAGCAGACTTTGTAAGAATATTAATTTTGTACAAGGATTATTTGTAAGTTTACAAAACCGGAAATCAGTTATTTTACATGCACAGTCAGTTAAATTACTGTCAGAGACTCTGTTTGATGCCCGAGTTTATCTTTTCAGATCATTTTTAGCTGTAAAATGTTTCAAGACTTCCTAGTAACAAATGATACCCCTGGACTTTGGTCACATCATTGGAATTATACAAATGATACAAATCAATGAAGGACCGTACATCCAGGTTCCTCGACAGTTTTTTTCCTTGGGCCATCAGAACCTTAAATAACAGCTGACACAGACTAGTATTTTAGTGTTGTCGCTTTTATCACCCCTTTTAACATTTTTATCGTATTTATGTACACATTTATTTTAATGTATTTTACTGTTGTATTTGTATGTATTGGGAGCAGCACCTGCAATTTCATTATATAAATTTATATAATGACAAATAAAAGCTATCTTTCTAATACAAACACTGGCGTGGTACCAGTTTACTTGATATAACGTAGTGATTGAAATTAGTCCTTCCAACACTCATTTTAAGGTGTTTCTCTCTTTTCAAAAGCCAAGATATATTTTTTTGTATTTCAAGATATCTTACCAAGTGTAATTATCTTACTGCACTCTGGTAGAAACGCGTGATATTTCATATTCTTTAAGACTTTAAACTTTTAGTTGATGCAGCATAAAGTGTTGCAAAATTGACATTCAAATTGAGAAAGAGAAGGAAGGAGAGAAACGGGAGAAAGAGAGAGAATAGAGACTAATTAGGTTGTAGAGAAAAAGAGAGAATAGAGACTAATTAGATTGTACAGTACCTCCTTATGCCAGATGATGACGAGCAGAAGTGTTTTCCTCCAAAGAGAGAGCTCCTCTTCTCATGGGTTGATGATGATGAATTCCTGGTTTCCACGGTGATCGGCTTCTGCTCGGGGATTTGAGCGACCTGAAATCTGGGAAAGAAGCAAATTATGTCACCATGACTGCAAAAATAATAAAAAAAAACATGCATCCATGAATGTGTGGACATTCTGAGTTTGAGTCCTGAGAGATAAACAGCTCTAATGATATCTTCATTATTCTCACTGAAAGAACATTTGACTGTAGCGTAGTTCATTTCATGCTCATTTACACGATAATAAAAACTTTCAAAAATTTTAAGGTGCACAATGTCAGATTTAAATAACGCCATTTTAAGGCACAGAAGCATCAACTCCCGAGTCAACTCATAGTGGAATTTTTGTTTGTACTCGTGACCATGTTGCGGTACATGAAAATACAATTGAAACATCCATATATTTTACATTTATTGAACAAAATTTGATTTTATATCGGATTATTTTACATTTGAGTGACAAAAATCAAAAATATCATTGTGCAAAAATATATACATAATTTAAAATATCAGATCTTTTGAAATCTTTCTTATTTTTTTAAGAAAGACTGTAAGTATC
>OMNM01039141.1:32610-55625 GCA_900302745.1 Parablennius parvicornis | reverse complement strand
GGCAGAAGGAGGGACGGCGGGGGCTTCAGCGGATCTTTGAGGGAGTCCAGGGGAGGGATGAGCACAGCCGGCCATTTTCTCTGGGCACAGCGGGTGCAGCGGTAGCCGTGTTTTGGGGCCAGACCCGAGAGGCCGGAGATGGTGTGGAGGTGGGACTGATGGGGGCAGAGCCGGGGCAGGGAGCGGAAGGCGGACAAGGGGGACAGCATCGGGAACCTGAGAGGAAACAGGCAAGAGATGATCAAAACTTTCAGTCCACATCAAACAAATGTTTTTAAAATCCAAGTAAATCAGACCTCACAAACACTGAGTGAGAATAAATACAATACAGTTCTTCCTTTAGATTGAATCCATTCAATTATATTCATAGAGCAACAAACCAACAAAGCCATGATGTCTGATAGCTGATGTAGGATTTTGAGTACTTAACAATTAAATATTTTATTGCTGGAAGCTGCACAGGGCAATAAAATCATGTATCAGTCAAAGCCTCCATAACTGTTACACTTGATTTGTTTGCTAACCAAGTTCATTTTACTGTTTTAACCCTTTTACTGTATATTGAATTTACAGTTACTTGAGTTGTATATTATGTCAGTAAAAGAAATATGAAAAAAACTGTTGGACTCTTAACAAGAAATATTACATAAAGTTGTGTTGTACATTCTGTATGAGGGGAGAAACAAAGAGATCACAGTCTGTAACTGAAGCATCATTCACAACTGTGCTTTTCCCTTTGTTGCATAACAGAGTACATACATTGGGAAAAAAAAATCCAGCAAAAATAATGTACATATCAAGTTTTGTATGAAGAAATGCTACCTCTGTGTATGATCTTTAGTTTGTAACTTCTCTTTGTTCCCTCACAAAGAAAAGCAAAGCCAAAGAGAGATGAATGCAGCGGGTGTTCCTGCGTTAAACGAGCCAGTGGATGAACTTTAGTGACACCCCTCCAAATACACACACACACACAGTATCCGAGAGCTTTCCAGAAATGTGTGTGTGTGTGTGAGTGTACTCGAATGTTTGTGAGTATAAAGCTCACATGTGACAGCAGCCACAGACCTCAGAGACCTTCTATTGTGGTTAATGCACACAAAGTGAAGCAACTTGGCTCCTGTTACCAGAAAGTAAATGCAAGAAGACAAGTGATCAGCACAGTTTACATTACAGGAGAACAAACATCCGAAGCAGAGTAAGACCAGAGGTGGTGACTGTGGTGTGAACCAGGATGTCGGTGGACTTGTTCAATTAAATTCTGACTACCTGAGCAATTTTTCACGCCGCGACCGACATCCCGCTTTCCGACCACAACGACACTCGGTCGTGTAAATTGTGAGATTTGAAGCTGTGTGACAGTCCAAAGGCTCAGTAGCAGACGGGGCGGTTAAGCCGGGTGACTAAACAGTCGGTACGACTGTCACTTCAGGTCTGACTAAGACAGTGACAAACATCAGTCTACTTCACCAATAACCTGTGGACTTCACTGTGTAAAGGCTTTTTTTAAAAAAACATTTCACTTAAATTTCATTGTCACTCATGTGTTTCATTGCTAACTACGACACTACGTTTTTTTTAAGTTGGTATTCCGTTGTATGAACTTGTGTTCAGAAACTGTCAGGTACAGTAGCTGAAGAAATGATTTTACCATATAACTGTTCATATGAAAAACACAACGGTTTTAGAGAAGGATTCCACTGTGGTGTGTGGTTTGCGCGACTGACAGTGAGATAATCTCCGGTTTAATTCTAGGGGCAGTTTTGTGGTTAAGCTGCATATTTAATTTGCAAACTTGAATTTCCCTCAGGATTAATAAAGTATCCATGTATCAGACTATGGAGATGGGTGGCGCTTTAATGAAAGCACTTGGGTATAGGATGGATGGATGGATGGATGGATGGATGGATGGATGGATGGATGGATGGATGGATGGATGGATGGATGGATGGATGGATGGATGACCTCATAGTCAGAAGCTCTGATTGTAGTTGCTCCTGTCATTTTTGTCAAGGTTAAAAGAACAAAGATTGGGAATTCAAATACACAGATGGATACAATAATATCTTCAAAAAACTAAAAAATGCATGTACCATTATCTCTTGCACCTACCGTGTGCTGGGTTATATAGTGTGTAATGCATAGTTAATATAGTGTGTGTACACTGTATGTGTGGTCACGTACTTGATAGAGGAGCCTTTACTGATGGACATCTGCTTGTTCTCATACTCGAGCAGCAGCTCCTCTAGTGCAGCAGCATTTTCTGAAACACAAAGTAGTACATTTCATTGAATTATTACAATATCCCAATATCTTGCTTTTTCCCACCCCTTTTCAAGTTGAGACATCAATGGGCAATAAAAAGTAATAATAATATTGTAACACTCAACTTTTTTTTTTTTAATATTGAAGCTTATTTCAAGTGTGCATTTTGATAAAATAATCCTTTTCTTACCCAGGCCACATATTTCACTTTTTATACAACTGCTATAAATGAAAGAAATCAAACCACTCCAAGATATATGAGTCAAGTCCAATAAGACTCATCATACAACGGACGAAAATCCATTCTCCTATTGGAGTTTTTATTTGGAATGAATAAATCAGAGATATTTGGTTGAAATCTCATAAATAAAACTGCGTTCAGATCGGGAACGTTGTTTGTTGTCTGTGACTAAGGAGACAACACGAACCATCGGTGAGGTGGAAAGACTGAGAGGTGCTGAGTAGGCCACACCAGAGACACGCCGTGATGTCACGGCGGTCTCGTGTTGCTGCCTCGAAAACCACCAAAGAAGAAGTGACTGGCCACAGGCACATGGGTGACATCACCGTTTGCTTAGCACGCACCTTTCTTCTCAGTGATGAGGCGAACCAGGACACTGATGGTGTCTTCATTCAGGTCATCGGAAATGTAGGGACAGTTGGTACCTAAAGCAAGTTGAGATGAAAAGGGGGAGGGGGGAATTGATAAATCCCAAAAGTAGTATGTGACACATGCAGGAAACTTCTGTAACCACGTTAAGTAGAGAATGAAACACACATTTTGCACTTAAGCAGAGGAACACAAATATGTTATTGAAAGTCACAATTGAATACTAATCAGAACAGGTCATTTCTGTTTTTCCAACATTTTGTGAAGTGATGCCATGGATGGGAAATATGTGGTTCTAAATAAGCTCTGTCATCAATATTATTTGTCTCACTTTCAACCATGAGGTTACTAGTTCTTCTTTTTACTGTGGTTCCTCTGGCTATGTTACCCATTTCTTATTGTTTTTTTCACATCAGTCATGCAAAGAGTAATGCCAGTTAATAGAAATCATGACTTGGTTACAGTTACAAGGACTTCACTAGAAAGTAGAACTACTAAGAAGGTACGGGGGGAAAAAAAACTTACTTGGCAAAGTAACTTATTTGATTTATTTCTATTTGCCAGACAATGCCATAAGCTAAGCAGTCAGCACTGTGCGGGTCGGTCTAAGTACTTTACTTACTACGTTCTGGTGAAAGAAGATGCTCTAAAGATGCCAATAACACATTCGGGTAAACCAAGTAATGTAACTCCACTACTTTTTAAAGAACTAGTACTCAAGCAGTGAGTTCATTTTTACTAACTTGCTTCATCCAGCCTGCAAATCATCTTAAAACAATATTGTCTGGTGCCATAATGTGTGTGTGACAGTGGAACAATGAGCTGGTGGGTCTGAAAGTATAAATAGAAGAGTATAAGCGCCACTCTGTTGAAGTGATGCTGTTATTCTCATGTTAGCAACGGCCACTGTGGAGACAGAGCTGCTGTTATGGTCCAACAACAGTCTGAGGCTCCGTTACGGAAGAAAGACAGAAATACAAGCACACATAGTCACGGATGTCCAGAGTCACCTGGCTTTAGGGGGTCTGGCACAATGCACACCCACATATAGAGCTCTGTGTGTTTCAGCAGTGCAGAACGTAGCGCAAATGCTGACTGAGCTATTCTCGACCCCCGTGTGCCCTCGTCGCTGTTCTCTCAGTGCCTCTCTGTGCGGTGCTATAATGGGATGGAGGAGGGGTGGGTTGTCATGGTGGCATATCTATTCTTCGCTGTTCAGTCATCCACATCAATTCCTATCTGTCCCATCATGTCCCGGGTCACAAAAATCCCCTCAGTGACATGCACCGCATGAACTCTGAGAGTCTAAAAAAATCTGACAGTGTATTTTAATCCAATAAATACTTGTGAAAAAGGAAAGAAGATTAAGACCTTACATTCTAACATTCTGGACTGGTTCATAAATACTTCAGTAACTGTCACTGTGTTATTAGGTAATTACTCACTAGTGCGTTATAATGTATTCTCCACCGCTGCCAGATTCACTTCCTCTGGGATTAAAAAAGTATTTTTTATTCAGTTCTATAGACAAATCTTTTCATCACTGCTTTCAAGGGTGTCTATTTTGATGTATGCGCTTCAAAAAGTCAGTTTGCTCACATAGAGGATGATAAAAAAAAAAAAAAAAACAGCTGTCTTGGAGGTGAATATGAGGATTGCTGAAAATAGCCTCCACCCTTCGTTGCTTAACGGGACCCTGCTCAAATTTCTTGCATTATCAGCTTTACAGTCGCAGTTTTTGTTTGTTCTCCTTAAGCTCGAGTGTCACTGCGTCCCCAAGTGCAGTCTTACTTATGCTGTAATTCCTTCTGAGTGGAGACGGAGGTAAAACTGTTGGAGTAAGATAGTTGTCTAACCGTCGCCTCGTCAGTACCACAGCGGACAGACATCCAGCGCACTGCAACAAGCATTATTACGTAACAGCCGCAGCAGTGTGAGAAGAAGTGCAGGACAAAGTTTTAGCAGCGAAGGCCTCCTGCTGCTGCTGCTGCCCTCTTATCACTGCTTTACTCTTATTTCTTTAAATTTTTCCCTCTCTGGAAACACGGCTAACTTCTGTCTTCCTCATGAACTTATCCGATACCCTGCTGCTTTCCTTGAGATCTCAATCACTGTTCTGCCTCACTTCAACAAACAGCTTAACGGTGTGCCATCGCATCAGCAGGGAGACAGATAGGAAGAAGAAGAGGCCAGAGGAGGTGAGGGGTCCTAAAATAGCCTCCCTTCAAGTTTCAATGGTGTCTTTTGACTTGTAATTGAACAAAGCGTCAATATAACGTGATCAATGTCTGCTTGATGAGCTAATATTTATTGTGCAGAATTTTTAGAAGTTTGAATTCAATCATTTTTGGAGTAACCTGGGGTGATAGAGGGGGGAAAAAACATGCATCCACTGGGAGAACATGTAAACTCCACAGAGGAAGCCCAGAACTTAACCTGGCTTTTCTGACTCTATCATAAGTGAGCTAATCAGCACTTCCTTGCACTTTCCATCATCATAAATGTATTAATTAAATTTTAGGCAGTCTGTATGATTGTAACACATACAGATACTTGCAGAGACACGTTTGCTTTTCAAATCATAGGGTGGATAAGGAAAGCCAAATAGAAAAAGAAGCTTCACCAATCCTAGAAGAATCAAGGTAGTGGAAGAAAAAAAAAACCTTAAGACATACAGTAAAACTCTGGGGACACGACTGAAATATTGATGTGGCTACGAAAGGAGAGCTGGATGGACAGTGTCATGTTTAGAGGAGCGGAGACGGCCAAGACACTGGATGAATGGAGAGCAGAGGAAGTAATAAAAGAGCCGCAGGAGGGAGGGGAGTTCTGGGAGTTTCCCCTTTGGTGAGAGAATGACTTGAGTTTCAAAACAAAGAGGAAGGAACCGAGGTAAAGCTAGAAACCAAAAGACAGAGATTATTGACAGAAGGGCTGAGGTCTAAATCCAAAACCCAACATTACTTATAGATGCTAAAATGAAGCATGAAATTACATTTTTACATCAGGAGTGCCAAAATAATTAATCGATCCGATCAAATTTGAGCTCCCTTTTTAATTACTGACTAAATCAAACGTTGATTTTTCGGAAGTGAAACAAAAAGACTGCGTCTTACACCACAGTGCATTGTTAAAAACTATATAATAATCATATTTCACCTCAAATGCAACACATGGCCTGGTTCAGAATTCTTATTTGGCAAGACAGCTGAAGATATATTTGTGAGGGTTTTACTTCTACTGACTGGTGTGTAATTCCTGCAACATTTATCTTTTGTATGGTTTCACAAACACAGTGTGGCTTTAGATTCTTCTTTGCTGACAAAGCAAAGCATAATGGATGTACCGCTGATTTCTTTCCCTATCGGTCAGTTCTCAGGGATGTGTTGACATTTTTTAAGAAATTTGAAAATTTTTAAACTTGGAAAGAATCAGATCCTGTCTGTGGGTTTTTAACTGCCCTGCTCTAGATATTACTGCATGCAAATGAAATGCAAGTTATGCATGAAAATGTAAAGATATAATAAAATCTATAGCGAACTTAGAGTGTAGATATACTGTAACTGTACCTACACACTGTACACCTCAAAATTAATATTCATAGTGAGTGATTCAAACCAAAGGAGTACGTGCATATTGTCAAACTGTAAATTTAGACGTAGAAAGATATCCGAAGCAACAGGTGTACAATCAAGCTTCATGACGTGGGCGTCTGATCAGCTCAGCCTGCAGCTGTGCTCCGATGCCGCAGTACGTACGGAGTCGTGACGCAGCTTTCCTGTGAGCCGTGCACCATCAGGTGAGCGAGGGAAAAGCCAGCTTAGCCTGCAAATCTGCTGAAGTCTGCCTGAAGTGCATGACTGTGTGTCACCAACACGCGTGTGCTTTCTGAATGCAATTTATTTATTTATCTTTTTTTTTTTTTTTAATTCTCTAATATATTCTTACATTTTTATATTTTTATTATCACCTCTGTATAGAACCCCCTTATTTTCCCATTGTTGTACCTGACACTTTCTACTTGCACATTCTTGGTCTTCCTGACAAATTTCATTGTACAAGCTACTGATCAATAAAAAGTCTTGAGTCTTAAAAGAATAATGGCTTTCTTCTTTTCATTTATTTTTTAAATTATTCTTTCTATTAATCTAAGACCGCTTTAAAAACTACTGCAAAATAGCAAAGCAGGAAAACAAACATTTGCCCTTGTTTGGGTCTGGGGATGCAGGAGATTGTTTTCTATGTGTCGTTTTTACAGTTAGGCATGGAAAACATAATCTCTCGCTGTTGAAATGTACTCACGTTAACCATCATTATGGAGTCTTTGAATTTCAATGGCTGCAATGTTAATATTGCCTGAGATGCAAGTTCTGATACATAATTATTGACTTACATTCACTGCTACGTTGCAGAAGAACTTCTACGATGCAACTATAAATTGAACCAGCCTAACAGGTCACATCCCACGCTTGAATAAAAGCTTCAATCAACACCCATCACTTGTGACTCGAGGACTTTACGTGTGAAACAGGCCTGAGAACCTAACAGGTTCAGTTGAGAGCGGCAATAACCAGTTGCCTGCTCAGCCATCAAGGAGTTACAACTCCTACAGGTTTCATCTTACGAGGACAAATCTTTACATTTCTGAAGACAAACGGCTCATTTTGTACTGCAGGCGTGTGAAGAGTCCCACAGGACAATGACAATGATAAATGTTGAGAAAAGGAGGATGGGTGTGGTTTTGCTGCACTCCTGTCTCCCCTGTGTCTGTCTTGTCTTTTACTCTTTTCTTGCTTTCAACTCTTGCTTCTTTCTCTATCCTGGTCACACCAACGGGATTGATTCATACTTCTTAAAGCTACAATGAAGAGACAATTTGTGATGAAAGGTCATAGGGACGGAAAGAGATCAAACAACCACAGAGTGAATGAATAAAGCTTTACATCCACCTACGGTTATTTACATGCCACTTGACCTCATTTAGTAACCGCCACTCTTTTTATGCAGGTCTGCCGCTTTCTGTCTTTACACAGGTCAATCTACGCTGACGTCAGGCTCCGAATGATTGATAGGACTGCTTTTTTATCTCCCTTTCAAGGCAGAAAGCAACAAGAATAACAGCGCGTGCTTAGCAAAACACAGAACGCATGACATGCGATGACCTCTGAGGGGTCGGAGTTCAAACCAGCCGAGACAAAAAGCTCCCTGTGCAGTGACATGAGAGATATACGGAGCCAGAGGCCACACGCAACATCACCCAAGAGTTTGATTTCAACGTGACTAGTGCCAGCGTTCAAACAGAGCGAGCACACACATGCATGTTAAACTCGCATTTTTATTGGTAAACGACCCTCAACCTGCACGCACATGCTAGTTTCAGTCATCCGACAAACGACTTTTAACTTTGTGACTTTTACCAAACTTTTTAAACTTTTTTTCTTAATTTTCTCTACTCTTATTTGCCACTTCCTCATCTCCTATCTGCGAACAACCTGCACACACAGGGCAAGCTACAAAAATATTATTATGAAGTCATCACATTAATCAATCATAAGATACAAACAAGAACGTTTTGAGTGCTTTCAAAACTTTTATTATATTATTAAGAAAAGAATGTGATCTTGAGAAATACCTATGAAACTATAATTGAGATTTTATTGCTTATAAGCTTTATGTATAAGATATTTAGTTGAAATAATTCTGTTTATGTGTGACGAATTGCAACTATAAAGTTTCAATAAAAAAAAAAGTTTACATTTTTCTACATTTTCAGATATAAATGTTAATCTCAGTCACTTCAATCCCATGCGTTAATTCTTCTTTCTTTCCCCCTCATTTGCATGACCTCCTTGTCTCTGATTTCCCAGTTTTCCCATCTGATTCCTACCTTCTTTCTGAGGCGTGGGCGTCTCCTCATCTCCTCCCTCCTTCTCAGCGGTGCAGCGGTATCCCTTCTTCTTCAGGATGTTGCAGATCAGGATGCCCAGCAGGCCCATCACACAGAAGATGGGCACCAGAGCGAACACGGCGTACTCCGCTGTCTTCTCCTCCGCGCTGCGCACCACAGTGCTGTTGGCCGGTCCTCCGGTACCGCCTGCCGGGCCTTTGCCCACCGTGCGAACAGCTCTGACATGCAAACCTTTAGAGAGAGAGCGAAGGAGAACGTGTTAGAGATAGGAGCTGGGACTGTCTTGTTTTCATTCAGTGTACTTGAGGAGTATAAAAAAACTGCAGAGGAATACTTGCATACTTTTCACGCAGGTGCTCTGGTTGGAAACTTTCTCTGCAGTAGTTGACTTGAACCTGCAAATAAAAAACAGACAAAATTCCATAAGTCAAGAGGCTGAAAGAAAAAAATTATAATTGGTGGTTTTTAGCCTGTGGTATCTCATGTTTAGTGGTGCCTGCTCTTGATATTACATGCAGCCTATTGTGGTGAATGACAACCTGTATTTATCTGCATGTGCATGTGCATGCATGTGTGCACATGTAGATGCATGTGTGTGTGTGTGTGCGTGCCTGGGTGTTCAAACTGAAAATATCAGCACTCAATTTAGAACAAATAAAACTTTTACAAGTCGTAAGCTGAACCAAGACTTTTCGAATGTCGGGTCTATGGTCAGACTGACCTGTGGGTGGATTAACGAGCACAAAACACGGACAGACTTGCAATGTTTACCCGGTCAAACAGTCCCCGCAGGTCACGTCGGAGGTGGTGGTGCCGAGGGCAGTGACCTGTCGGCCGAGTTTCTCGCAGGAGGTGTGTGGACGGCAAAGTTCAGAGTCCTGAGTATCAGAAAAGCTTCCAGCTGGACACGACTGGCATCTCACTTCTTCAGATGGACTCTGGATTTTCCCACAAGCCTGGCAAACAAGAAAAGCCATTAAAAGGTCACGTGGAAGCACATGATAAGTAGGACAAGACAGGTTGTCCCAAAGTCAGTTTAATAGGAAATAAATACTGATGTGATTCTTAAGAATCATCATCATGAATTTACAATAAAGGTAACGTCGTCTAGAGTTTCTTGATCACAGTGCACCATAAGAGAAATACCCTGACCTAATTTCTCTTTTGTTACTAGATAATGAAGGAAAAAACGTGATCATGTGCCTACCTGTGTTTGTATAAAGCTCTTTTTGAAATCAGGTAAAGGATTTTGTGCAGTTTTTTTGTTTTGTTTTTATGAAAGGCTCTTTATAAATACAGATTGATTCATATTTGAACTTTGGCCTCATTTATACATGTACATGTGAAGTAACTATTTACTTGTGACTAAATGCATAAGATCAATGTAAGGAAAGAACATGCCAAACTAAAAAGGACTTTGGATTTACACAAGCAATATTGCAGAACTGTAGAAATCTGTACAGAGATACAAATAGAAGAAATCATGTACTTTTCAGTTAAATGATTCATACTTTATAATAAATACGTCAAAATAGGTACAAAATATGTCCCATCGCTTATTTCAAATGTGTAAAAAATATATATTTTACATTTATTACACATAGGCTCAAACAATTGAAACCTTGTTCCATTTCATTATTTATCATTTTAGCTTATCAGTCATGACCAATCTAAATACAGTATCTCAAATTCTTACTTTTTTTTAACTGAAGGACATAATTATCACAATTAACATTAAAAAAAAAACAAAAAACATTTGCAACTTTTTAGTTTACAGTGAATTTGGAAATAACCGACTTGACTTTTCAATCATTTTTTTTTGGAGACGTGCGTGTGTTAAAGATCTTTCTGCAACAGGTCGACTGCACACTGCATTTTGCCGTACATCATGTATATCTTTAGTTTGCCCTCTCACCTTGGACGGCTCCTGGCCTGCAGGGCATTGCAGACACACACAGCTTTCCCCCCACTGACACTGCACTGCCGCAGTCCCACCACAGCCCAACACCTGGAGGCCACATAAAAACACCAAAGTGAATCAGTGGACACCGCACAAGCATGTGTATCCAGGCTTCTCTTTTTCGCATTTTTGCACAAAACGCATCAATATTTACCACAAGAAGGACAAGAGCTGAGCAGCAAAGGTGGTTCCTCATCTTCTTCAATGTATTCTTCTATGTGCATATGATCTACAGGAGAGGCAGAGCAGAAAGAAGGTCAATGACAATTGAAAACTAAACATCATGACGAACGGCTTTTTAAAGGAACAGTAACACCTCAGCCGTTTCACAAATTGAAAACCTGTTAACTAGAAAATTCCACAGGAATTTCTCGCGCTTGTGTTTCCATGAGGTGCCTCTCCCATCCACTTTGTACGGAACATTTCTTTGCAGTTGTTTGGGATATATTCATGAATGGTTAAACATATAAAAAACATACAGTATAGCAGGGATGTCCTGAAAAATCTGCACGTTTTGACATTTGAATGGTTCAAATCGGTTAAAGATCGTAGGAACCTTCACACAATCATAAAATTAAACGGCTGCCTCTTCAAGAGGCAGGCACAAGAATTAACTATGAACTTAGGTTAGCCAGATATTGAAGTATTAAAACATGATTCAATGTAGCCAATCCTGCAACAGCTTCACATTCAAACCTTCACACACACACAGACACAACAGCGCAGCGCACACTCACACAAAACCACACAAACTCACAGGTCTTAAAAACATCTGAGTCACTTCAGCAGTTTGTCCACAGCACAGTGATTCCAGCAAAATGGAGGTAAAGAGCAGTTGTAAATGCCGTAAATAACATTTATCATGAATCAGGACCTTTTTTTGTACTGTGCTAAATGAAGGAGAGCTTTTAGTGAGTTATTTTTAGGTGGCAGGTACTCAAACACACATCTCCAGCGATGATTCACTTGGCAAAAATATTAATTTGCCAATGTGCTGATTTTCCTATGAAGAGACACTGGCTGCCCTGAGGATGAATATTTTCTGAAATGAATGTTGACTACGAGTCTTGTAATTAATAACGTCACTCAGAATGAGTGGCAAATCTGCGCGATTCAGTTTGAGGGGTACTTTAACAATTTGGGCTGAAACCAATGAAAGCAAAATTCAAGCAAGTCTGAGTCATATACAGATGGCTCATGTGTTCAAGTAATTGGCTTCAAGTAGACACATTACATATTTTGTGAGAAAATCATAAAACAAACCAACTACAAACTACAATTTTCAAGTATTTGGTTTAGAATTAAACCCATTCCATCTAAATTATATGATGTACTGGAGAACAAAGAACCCAGGGAGTTAAAAGAGAAGTAGCCTTTCTACAAAGAAGGTGTTTGGCCTCTGTAAATGCCATCGAGTGATTCTAATATCAATTAAGAACACAAGCACTATCAGCAACTCCGGTTCCACTTGTGATTTGAATAACCTAGGAAAACTTCAGCAAACTTTTGCATTTTTGTTTTTTTTATTCTAGTTCTTCAGATTTACTGTGGCTGCTCTGGTGAATTCACTCTAAAGTGTCTTTATCGTGACACTTCAATTAAATCCAATTTAAACTGAATGAATTAATGGGTTTTTCTTTTGACGGAACACGCAAAATGAAATAAAACTGTGATGCTAAAACAGTGCGACATACAGCTGTAACAGAACATAGTGAGAACTCACTGCAGTCTCTTCTTCCACTGCGTGATTCACACTGATTATTAGGGATTACAGACCAAAAGAAAAAGAGGTGAAATGGTGATACAAGCTGGTTGCACGCCACTGGAGGTAACTGGTGGTTATGTGTCTGTCCCAAGATAGAGGATCAAACCACGATCTTAGGATGGGAAAATGAAGCAAACTGAGCCACAACATCAAAATCATCTGTGTAACTCTGGACACATTCAGAACTTTTATACGGATACTAGATTAGATGCTCATGTCAAGAGTATGCCAAAGTTCACAATGGAACAATGCTTGAGGGGCCATTTCTTCAATTCAAGTACTTTCATCTCAGAGGTTGAGGATTCAAGTCAAAGACCAGACGAAGTTTTTTTTTGTTTAGTTTTTTTTTTTTTTTTTAAACAACCATCAACAAAGTGAAAATATGATAAGACTCCAAAAATGAAAATCAAAAATGAAAAATTCCAACTTTTCAACAGCAACAGTAATAGATAACACAATTTAGGGTAAAGTAAAAAGCAGGTAAAGTAAAAAGTAGCAATAATCGACACATGGTCAATACAGAATAACATACACAAAACAAATGTAATTGTAGTAATGGCCAACATCAGTCAAGTTTCAATTTGAAAATTGTCCTAAGACAAAGAGAGGAAAAAAAGGGTAAAAAGATGAAAATATAGGAAATTAATGTAAAAGCAGACAAGTAAGAAAAAAAATAGAGAAAGACATGATGTGCAGATGGTAAAAGACAGAGCACCATACTTACCCCAGACTGGCAGCTGACTGACAGAGTTGCTGTGGCAACTTATGGAGGATGCTTCGTGTGTCGAGTCGGTGCAGCACTCAAAACACGCTAACCTTTAACCAACTGATATAAAACACCTCCTTGAAACCTGTACTTGGGGATTTAAAAAAAAAAAAAGGGAAAATGCTCAAGTATTAGGATATAAAAAGTTATTTCTGAAAGACTAAGTTAAGCAAAAGTCACAAAAGTGAAGTAAAGTGTAGACACACGCTAGAAGGTGCCGCTGAATGGAGGATCCACTGTACCTGCCAGTGTCTTATAGTGTCACACTGACCACAGACACACCCCTGATGTCCTCAAGACATGCCCCGAGCAGTGTGTGTGTGTGTGTGTGTGTGTGTGTGTGTGTGTGTGTGTGTGTGTGTGTTGTAAACGCACAATGATACTTTTTCAGTGGTCTTCATCATTTACAAAGTGGCACATAATCTTTGAAAGATTATTTAGCAAGTAAATTAACACTTCTCCACACACACACACACACGCCATTCAACACGAAGCCGTGTCTTATGCAAACAAGAAAATAAAGAAATGCAATGCACATGTGATTTCTGGTCCAGAAAAGCACTCATGCTGATGACAGGCCTCTGAGGTATAATTTTAGGGAGGAACAGAAAGATAAAGGAAGGACATTAAACCACCAGTTTGAAAAAAAATTAAAAAATCCAGCCAGACCTGAAGGGCAACTGTCAGATCAAGTCGAGTAAAACACGAGAGGAAGAGGAGAGAAGTGGAAGGGAGGGATACAGCTCAAACTCTAGTCTGATAGCATAATATATATAGAAGCATTTCTTAAAAGGCAATTCAGACCAGTGGAAAAGGCTAATTACAAGTCACATATATGTACTTATAACTACATATCCAAACATGCCCCCTCGAGTCCAGTCACACGGCTGAAAACGGGTGAAATGATCAAATAAAACTACAATGACAGAGAGGGCAAAACTAAAATGGTAACTACAATTAAATACAACTTTTCTGGGGGGAAAGTGTCAGCTAACAAATTGGACTGGACATGAGGAACGGTTAATTCTCCACAGAGAAACTCACTTGACCTCTAAGAATACAGTCACTGAAATAAAGCACATAAAGATGCAACTACATAAAGATTTATTGTGCCATGGATGCTTGGAGTCCTAAAGTACAAATATACAGCAATTCAGATCTGAAAGAGCCCAAGTGTGCAGCCTTCAAAGCTTGTCAAGCACAAAGGTTCTGTTTGACAAAACCAAAGTTCAGTAGCTGGTTAATGGACTTAATTTATACGGTGCAGCATCGAAGCGCTGTAATTCACCAACAGCTGCCATGCAAGGTGCTTAAGCGTTATGGAGAGTCCTTGCACATATACTTCAGTTGTAAAAATGTATAAATATGAAATATTACAGTGTGGCCTGCTCAGTGAAACCATGGCAAGACATTAGTAAATGACTGCAGGAGTCAGTGAACGGAGTAAAATGAAAGTGCTAGTTTATTCAAACTTTTACGACTTGAGTCGTCTCAGTTTACCCATACGATAAAGCCCATTCAACATGCACAATGCTGAGAAAATCCGAGGTGCGATGCTTTGCCCGAGGACAGTTTAACAGGGTGAAATTTGGAATTTCATGTTGGAATTAAAAGACAACTTGCTCCACATCAAATTATAAGATGGATTAAAACACAACCATGTCCAGAATTTCAGGGATATTTCGTGAATTTTATCGTGAGACGACTCAATCCCAGCACTAAAAACCAACCTTTTAAAAATAAATGTGTTTTATGTGTTCCTTTTAAACTTCAACTCTTTTTCTTCCTTTGACTTACCTTTAATTTTTTTTTTTTCTGAAGCACTTTGAGATAGTTTAGATGTAAGGTGCTTTATAAATAAAATGAATTTTTATTACAATTATTATTATGTTGTGGAGTAAAATGTAGTTTACCTGAAGATTACAACTCACTCGAGGAGTGACCAACACATATGGCTGCTGAACCTATAAGCCCAAAAACACCCCAAAAAAAACCATCGTTATTTGAATGAATTCATCTGAAAGTGACACTCGGTCTCATGATATTAAACCATTGTCCTTTATACTTACAGGAATAGATTCAACTTTTTGGTAAATTTTATAATTAGCTTTCTCTAAGAGTGCAATCACAAGATTGATTTTAATCATATAAACCTTGAAAAAACAGCTGAGTCTGTATACTCTTTGTCGGGCTTTACAGAGAAAAAAAAATGCTGTGATATGATATGTTTATGATCTGCACGACACATAATGTACAACAACCTCTTATAAAGAATTCCGGTGACAGATTAACTCACAAGATTTCAACTGAGGACATTATAACAATCTTATTACAAAGCATTTCTTTCTTCTGTTCCAAAAACGTGGTTGCTTTTCGTAGTTTTTTGAATTTGATCGACATGAATGACACTCACGTTTCCTTCCACAATTCAAACCTGTACGTTTATTCGTTTATATCTACATCTGTTTACTTGTGATGTTGCCTCCCTTTTGCCCTTTTGTTCCAAGTTGCGATCGGCCGAAGCAACCTGTCATTGAAAAACAACATTTACACTCCTCCCATCATCGCCTTCCTCAACACCTCTAATGAAAGCTTTGGTTTAGAAGCAGCGGTCGGATGGACATGTGGGATGAAGAAGACAATTAATGAAAAACAAAAGAGAAAAAAAACGAAACAATAATAAGACGTGGAGAAAGAGGAGGCTGTATCCTCAACAAGTCTCAAAATATCATCAAAGACATCAGCCCCCACCGTTTTAATGTCAAAAACAAAAGAAAAAAACAAGCACTAGAAAGGGAAGTGAGAGGAGTGTGATGACTTTTCCTGAACTCTGTAAAACAGTAATTACTCCAAACCCTCCACGCTGTTGTTTAACACATACGAACAACAAGCCGACGTCAGGTGACCGATCACATTTTATGTTTTGTTCAAGAGAGCTAAGAATAGCGATAATTAAGAAGGTGGCTTAAGAAGATGGATATTTTTCTATTCTGTGGTGGCTTTGGAGGCGAGGACGGGCCAAATGTGTTTGAGTGCTTTTTCGGGCCGTTTGATGTCATGCTGCAAGCTGAGCTGAGAAATCCTGTAGGATGAAGCCGTGAAGGAAGGAAGGAACCACAAAAGAGGAAACGCATGAATGAGTGTGGAGCCTGTTGCCTTTTAATGTGAGGTGACTGAGCACAAGTGGAGCTCATGAGTAACGGAGGGTCTAGTCACCACGTTGAGCTGTGGATTTTGGTCGGACATGAGACTCTTTTTTGGTATTTCAGTGTTGAGGCAAAAAAAAAAAAAAAAATCTCAAGTCATGCTGACAGATCAGCATTTTTTAGGGGAAATAGTTTTGTGCGTCAGATTGCTGTGAGACACGACTGAAACATCGATGAAATTAATTAGGTCTTTTGTGCTTAAACACATTTTAATACCAATCACAGTAAACATTTATACCTAAATCATCCTGATTTAGTTGAATATATGCACACAGCAAAATTATGTTTATATATGATTCGGGTTTTTTTTTAATGATGAAATGTCAACTGTTTTTTGACTTCGAAATGTAACTTCAGGAATGACTGTAATGCAAGTTTGCACCCTTTGCTTGCGGCTGAATTGTAATGTGATGGAATTGAGGTGAATTAAAACGAATTGAGTCTGTGATGCAAGGTATTTGGGGCATAGTTTGCAAAAAGCTTTGCTTTGATTCCTTGATTCAATACCACAAATATCCACTCACTACATCAAGCAGCGGATTCTCATGTGTTCCATGCGTCACATGACATGACAAGGAATTGGCTGACAAACTGCCATTTTATTAAAGTGGAGAAATAGAGTAATTATTGTAATTAAATAATAAAAATTAATACATTAAAATCCCAGCCCTAATGTTAAAGGTGAATAAATTATAGCCAAAACACAATATCTGACAAGCTAACTGCTCATTCACAGAGGCATTAGAAAACAAATATTTCTCTACTGATACTCTCTATTATGGACAAATTAGAAAGACGTCCAATAAATACATAAAACCTTGATTTTAGTAGTCCTGAGCTGTTGCTCAACTAAAAAAGAATTGCTGAGTAAGATTCTTTTGCCATAAGCACTCATGCTTATAATCACCCATAATGTTAAACCTTGTTCGACAAAATGCAATAAATAACTGTATTTTAGCCACACACACACAAATAAAGTTTGTGTTGGTTCAGATTGTAGATGCAGATGATACTTCTCATTATACTCATCAAACCTTCTAACCTTGACAGACCAGGAAATAATGATGGGCTCAGCACCACACACATCATCAACTTTACCCCAAATTAAATCTGGAATTGCATGCTACAGAATTATAATATGCTGTTTGTAAACGACTACGGCAATTATTGCAAACTTACCATGAACTGACCATGCTGGCAGTCTTACTGAAAAAAAAAAAAAATCAGAGTGAACGCACCATTTAACTTCTGCTGTACTGTTTAGTACAAAGATTATTTTTAAACCATTGTTTAACTGATTTATTGCTGTTTACAAATTAACCAAATCCCTAAATGAAATGATTACATGCATCCGTTTTCATTCCCATTTAATCGACATGGCATGTCAGTTGTATTATGAAGAGTCAAATAGTTAGAGAGCCACCTCAACTGAGTTGAGCCACAGAGACTGAGGCTCTAATGAGACTTTCTGAGTTTGTAAATGAGGACCATCACCCTACAGAGAAAACTAATCTTATCTGCTTTTATGGGCAATCCTGATTTTTTTTTCTATTCTCTTTACAATATAAATGGAGAAATGTCTAAAACAGTTGACACGCTGAGTTGTTGGAACCTTGTGCAACATATACTGAGTAATATTCTCTCATGAAGTTAAGAAATATCATCATATATTGTAGGTACACTCATACATGATCAGAGGCTGCTTACGTAAGTACTCGGCATTTACTTGCTACTGGTTAAGAAATCCTCCCCTTGTCTGAGGCTCATGAAACTTTATTAAAGTTTGACAGATTATCACTGATCCAATCACATTAGTGAATCAAGCTTGAAATACTGTTGTTTCCCATTTTTCAGAACAGTTCTACTAACAGAAAAGTCCTTTAGGACATAAATGTAATCTTTTCTTTACTTGATTTAACTTTAAACCTACGCTCAGACAAGGAAAAAAAAAAAGAAAAAAAGATTTGGATTCCCCTCTACGTTATGATGGTAAGACAAGAGAGTCAACCAACAGTTCCCCTGCCGATAATCACCACCTATTAAGCCCATCTGGCCGCGTACCGTGTCCTGACCTTGGGGAACACCTCTCGGTGATGCACGTGAGCATTAGCTTACGGCCTGAGGATTGACATACAACAGAAAAGAACTGAGGTGGCAAAAAAAGGTTTAAGGTAATTACACTTCACTATTCATCAGACATTTCGTGGACCGGGAGATAATGTGCACGTGTACGTCGACGACGTGGTCGGGACAACCATACCCTCTGTTTGACTTAATGGAGGTGCCCATTATCGGAAAATGAAAGGCTGATTTGCGCCGACGCTTTCTACATTGGTGCTTAGACAATGTCTGATTATGAGAAGTGCGTCTGACAACTGGGTCAGTGTCACACTTCTCTGCACATGCCTGCGGAATGGATGCATTGTTTTGGTTTTTTTTTCCTTGCCATTCCTCCTCTCTGTCCTCGGGTTGGCGTGATGTCAGCCGTCATGTTTTCCAGTGGAACTGTACACCAGCAGAACCTTACCGGGCTTCTCCTGTGTCTCTGCTGCACGCTGTCTGTCGGACATCGCTGCCGTGGAACAGGAGAAGGGGAACGGACCAGAGAGAGTCAGGAGACAAGGGAGAGAACGTACTGTAACCTTCAGCCTCCACAAAGTGGGGCGACTTCGGAGGTTTCCTACAGCTATCATCAATGAACCACGTTCCCGCTAGTGATGTGTCAAAAGGTGACAAAGTCACACACACAGTGAATTCCTCTTCTGTCTCAAAGGTTGCAGTGCAGATGGAGGAGAAGGTCAGTTAACACTTTGCACTGACGCCACCATGTCTTAAGAGCTTTACGTGAATCTTTAGCCACCCAGTTGGTATCTGCCACTAAAGGAACAGATGCAAACAGAGAGGTCTGACGTTTGTCTAATACCAGCCAGTCAATCATGCTCAGAGGATATATAAGAAACGGACCATTCATTCCGAAAAAAAAAAAAAAACACATAAAAAGACAAAGTCCTCATTTCACTGTATGTTTGTCTTAAACAGGAGCCAGGAGGGAGAAATGTTCCATTGGTTCGTCATCAATGTTATCTGATTTGCTTTCTGTCACGTGGCTGCTTCTCTTTATTGAGGACCCGACGTTCAACAGGTTGCATGTTCCGGTGGTTCCACACTATAGATCATTCACTTGACATACTTTCTATACGCAGAAGTATGTTGAATAAACATTTGCTTTGTTGTAATGAATGTAGGAAACATTTTCCCCCCTAAATTAACAAGATGCAGCATGTAATGACATTTTTTGACAGCACTGAATTAACATTGTTTTCTAAATCATAAGGAATTGTTTTTATCTTTAAGCATCTTTGCAGACCCCCTCTCTGTTCCAAGATTTAAATTAAAGCCTTGGGCAGTTTCCAAGATCTGTTCTGGATTTTTTTTTTAAAGCTTGCAGCACCCCTGTGATCTCTGGCACTCTTTCAAAAGACTCCAGGATGAGAACCACTGTACTTACTACAAGCAAGTTAGAACTTCTGTTACCATTTCGAGAGGCGTCATTTGTCATCGTCTCACAGTCAAGAACAGATATTTGATTTCTGTATGTTTAGCACAGCAACAAAGGATTCGTACATCATTACCTCCCACCTCTGGATACAACAGAAATGCTGTCTTGCCTTTTAGTCATTACAAACAGATGCCGTGTTTTATTGGGAGTCATAAATTCACAAATGCTTGAGGCACAATCGCTGTTTTGTTTAGTTGTATAACTGGGAACACGAGAGCCTGATTGCATCTGAAACTCACCTACCCTTTTTTTCACTTAAGAGGTGTTTTCTTTTTTGTAAAAACAGAGTTATAGGTTCACACAAAAACCTTAACTTAGGGATCTTTCTTGGAAATTATTATTTATTATTTATTGTTAGTCTATTACAAATATAAACAGCTTAAGTTTTTTGTGTAATATCATTGCTTTTCAATCAAAAAGGTGTTTTCCACAGGGCAAAAACACTTGACTCTAACCACTAACCCATCTTAACTACAAAACAACTCTAAAAGGATCTGAGGCGCTTTTTCGGGACATTCACGGGATAATCTGAGTTGCGAAAATGTGCATCAGTTGAGCTGTTTTTCAGGAGCAGCAATTTTCCACTTACATCACCACCATCATTAACTGACGATGTAAATCACCTCCTCATGCTCCAACACCTTAAATAATGTTTCACTTGTGCTCTTATAACCATAAAGTCAGGAAACACACACACTGTAATAATGAAGCTGGTCTTATTGTTCACACAAACACATGAATGCATTGGGAAAACAACACCTCCAACATGTTATCTCTATTTGTCCAACAAATAAGAAGGATTCAGGTAATTACTGTTTTACTCATTGAGAAAATGAGTCTTACAGGCTGCGCTTATGTAAGGAAAACAGGGTTTTCACCTTGCTGGTTAATAACATAGATCGTCGTACATCTTTTATCAGTTATGTTGTCGCCCAAGTTATGTTGTCTTCTTTGCTGGTAACACATGGCTACACTGCTCAACGCTGCTGCCCACAGGCTATCAGTGGTATTACTCCATTTGCTTTGAATGCATATATAGCTATGAACATATTTGGGCCTCTAGACCTGATCTGTTAACTGTTTACTCACTTGGGCCCCACAGAAAATGTGTAACAGATACATAATATATATAATATATAGTTTAGTCCCTCAATCATCAGTTTGTTTGTAGCACAACTCCCTCCAGCTCATCACCACCAGGACTGTCTGAGATACAATCCGTCCAGTGGGTCACTGGGCTGACCTTGTTGCAGTTAAATGAGGCCCCAAAAAAGGGAGCTTTGCCTTACAGCTGAGCTTCTTCTTGGCCGCGATTTACTGTCATCACTACTGAAGTTCTTTCACTTCCCCCTAACTTGCAGAGAGTATACCATCGGTCTTCCAGACGAAACCATGGATCTGCATTCCAACACTTGGTAGCAAACTGTTTCCCTACATGGTGGAGGCTGTCATGTGATGGAACCAGAGACAATAACACCCGCCAAAAGCAGAGACGCCACCGTTCAGTCTCCCCACATCGATATACAGTAACCCGTCTCCTCCCCAACCTCAACTTCAGAGCAGATATCTGAAGTTGTTCTAGTATCCAAGCTGCAACACCAAGAACCTTGTACCAAACTTTTACCAATCCAGAGAGTTGTTCACACCAGCCTTGTTCTATCACAAAGAAGTGTAATGCTTAAGCCACAAATGACTTAAACAACTCAAACTTTTCATCTTTAACGATGAAACAAAGTCATGATGTCAATGAGAAAGTCCCATTTCTCACCATTATTCCCATGAAAGAAATACGGATTACGGAGCAGCTGGCAGCAATGAAAGGGGGCACCACTGGGAGTTATTTGTTCACAGAGGTAAGTACATGCTTGGATAAGCTGGAAATAAATGAGAGAAACTGGCAGGCATTACAACTGTTGGTTGTCAAACTCTAATTAGACAACAAACATAAGAGTAACAACTCTTAGGGCTGTTATGTAATGAACTGATTTCATGCTCGTCTCCCAATTCAAAGGTAATACTGCATCACAATTTGTTTAGCAGTACCTTCTACTCCTACTGTGTTGAAATGGAAAAATAAATACATAAATCACGTATACATGTACAGTACACTTCTATATACAGACGTTGGGAATAGTGCATGTTTTCTTAAAAGAAAAGAGGAAAGGTAGGCAACCACTTAGCCACGTTAAGCATATATTGAAGCGCTTGAAGGTCAGTGAGTCCAAAGAGAGATGTTAACTCGAAAGAATGAAGACAGAGTTTTTGCCAGGCCTCCGGGAATGGGTTAAATAATTCCATATGTGAAGGGAGCGACTCAGAAATCTCCGTAAAACTAGAATTACCACCTCCTTGCTCTAAGCCTCTCCGAGTAGTTGACTTGCATATCAGTAGAGGCAAGAAATGCAAATAAAAAGCTATATAATGTGGGTTTTCCTGCATGCAGCATGCGAGAATGAGTGAATAAGTGGAATAAATTTGAAAGAAATTCCTTTAGGGTATTCGTCAAATATCACAACATCAAGACTCATACCATTGAACTTCTATATCCAGTATCTACATGCACATATACGAGCTCAGTGGACACTCTTGTGTATGAATTCCCAGAAATACTTGACAGATCCCACATGCAAAGCCATTTTATGTTTAACTTTTTTTTTTCCCAGACTATGTTAATGTAAGTGTAAAATCGTCACAGGCAGATTTACTCACTGTCGTTGGTCCTATAGGAAGATACAGTGGTTTGGGCATTTAATTAGACATTAACGTGATGAAGCGCTTTCTGCTACTACAGAGTCTAACAGACTGTGTGTTACTGAGTATAACAATAAACATATAGGGAACTTGCTTCTCTCATCCACTTTGTATAGGAAATTCTTTACAGTTTTTTTGCAATTTAATTTCAAAAGTCATAGTGATCCATTCTAAATTGTTCCTCTCGTTTTGATGTGCTGTTAGTGTCTGTGCTCCCAACGGTGCTGG
>OMNM01039141.1:0-32590 GCA_900302745.1 Parablennius parvicornis | reverse complement strand
TTTAGTTACGTACCAAAAAAAAAAAAAAATGGTGGAAGATGCCCCCCAAAAAAATTCCACCAAGATAATAATCTTTTTGCCTCCCCTCTCAAAGAGACAAGGTGAAGAAGAGGAAGAAGGGAAACCGTTATCAGGGTCAAAAAAGCTGCTGGTAAGAGAGAGAGGGAAACAGTCATCAGGGATGACGAGAGCTGTGGCAAACAATGTAGCTAGATAGGACCAGCAGATGGTAGTAATGAAACTTTATGGATGCAAACTGCAGTTAAACCCAAAAGAAGAAGAAGAAAAATATGAAGTACTTCTAATTTTATTGAGACACCTTAAGATTGTTGTTGCACATGAGAGAAGTTCATTAGCTGCTTTTGTTAATTGCATTGTCACTACTCAGCAGTGAAACAGGGAATTCCTGTCGTCGTCTCACATGATGGCTTGTATGCACGCACGCACGCACGTACGCACACACACACACAGACACACACACACCCATGTCTCATCACAAAAACCCAGATGCTTCACTGTGATTTTCTTTGGCAGCTGAAACTCAGCGATCAGTTACTGGCGAGTGTGGTTGCATTCAGATTTGCATCCCCCCCCCCCATCAGAGCCAGTTTTAGGATAAACAAACATCTGCAATTCTTTCTTTTTCTTATTTTTAAGACTGTGTAATTAAGTGGCATACAGTACAGAGTGTAAATACAGATTAGAAAAATCAGGCAGGGAAGGTCAGAAGGTCATCAGGGCAAACAGTTCAAGACCAACACTGTATGAAAGAGGCCTCAAGATATCACTTCTCAAGATAAGCACTTCTCTACTGCTTCAACGAAGCATTTTAAATTATTAGTTATATGTACACAGTATTCCCTCAAGGACAGGGAAGGGAATTGAACTTGGAACCTTGTGATTCAAAGAAGATCCACTTCACAAAGTGAGCCACATTCGCCCACTGAATAAAAACATAAAGACACTGTTACTAATCAGTGTGTCCACTGTTCCCATGTGGACTACTACATTCCACTGCCAACGCCGTTTTGTGACAATATAGAATTCTATTCTATTCTAATAGAGTTCTCTTTATTTTCTTCAACAAAAGTCAGACTAGCAGTAATTTCTAAAGAAAATGTGGCAAACGTGACCTGATTGCTGCATTTTAAATATAGGGATTGTGGCCATGCATGTTAATCTCAATTGGGAATTAGTATGTAATTTGAGGATTTATGTGTAGGTGTTTTCTAGTGTTGGGAATAACACATTATGCAGTAAAAACCGCTGTAATACCACTACTTATGGCAATATTACACTAGTAACTGATAATTATATTTTTTTTCTTTTTTTTTTCGTAAAAGTTCTTGAGTGGTGACTTCTTTTTTTTTTTTTTTTCCCCCAATCTCTTTCTGCAGATGCACTCGCAGCCCATCAATAAACATAGTTTCCTTCATAATGGCTATCTGCTGTTGTTACTTTCTGTTGTAATTTGTTCTTTGATTCTTAAAGGAATTAATTCATTCAAACATTCATTGCTTTCTTTTAACATTTGTTACACCGAGTTTTTCACTGCTGCTGAAGTTTACACCCGCTACATGGAGTCAAAAATATTGCAATTTGATCACAACTAAAAGAAATGGCTCTAAATAGTGTGTGTACACTACCATTCAACATCTCAGCCATTTATTTTGTTTCTGTCGTCTCTCATTAACAATATTGAAGTACACATTTTTAGTAACCTACCAAACAATGGTGTTATCAAAGCCTTTTTTCCTGCAATAGTCTGTACAGCTGTCGCTATAAAACATAATTCAAAAGAAGAGGCGAGCTCAAGAATGAAGTACGACACTGCAGCAGACGTGACCTCTTTGAACTTCAGACACAAAAAGAGCACGGGAGAGCCGGGAAGTGAATCGTGTCCACAAACTGACTTTCAAAAGAATGAACTTGATAAATGGGAACCTTCTGCAGCATGACCTGCAGTTTGCAGCAAAACCAAACGATGAAACAAACAGCAGGTCCCCCGAGTAAAGTCCCGTCCTCACAAAGTGAAAGTGCAGTGCAAATTTTGGCTTTTTTTTTTTTTCTGTCCACATCCTGATTTTCCAACTGTTAATTAAGCTTGGGTGTGTATGAACGTGGATGCTGTGATTGCAAGTGTCAGGAGGGGGCTGTGTTTTCATGCTCAGGCCAGCATTTTTTCGAGGTTTTTATGTCTTGGGTGCCTCTGTAATTACCCAGTCCTCTACCGATCTGAGTGCACGGACGCTGAGCCAGCTCAGAACGAGGGCTGCTGTCGGTGCAGAGGGAATTTCTTTGGCACAGAGGCGAGGGGCTGACATTGGGGAGGCAGCCAGGCAGCTGCGGCACGAGGATGCACGACGGTCAGGCAACATTCCAAACTACTTCGGTTGGACATTTTTGGACGAGCAGGCGAGCGAACCCGAGGGCCAATTAAAGTTTGCAGAGTCTTTCACTGCAACACGCACTTGTTCATGCTCCAGTGGGGGTGAAGCAGTGCATGTAAATACAATCAGAAGTCTGTCAATCATCTCTGAGCTGCTGTCCTGCTTCTCTTTTCCTGTCCTCCTCTCTTTCTCATTCTGTCCTCACTCCTCCCCCCAAAAACCTTTAAATACATTCAGGAAGCAGTAACTCTTGGGTGGGGTCCCACATAGAATTGGGGTTAAAGTTATCTCTGGATAAATGCATGTGTCCTCTTATATAGTACTGACTCCTAATTAAGGCACACGTGTATAAATGCAAGTTGCAGGTTTTACTGCAGTTAACTACAACATGAATTAAAACACAGAGCAGCACAAGATATTACCGTCTGCCACAATGTTACACAAACAGTTTACAGCAGATCTGGCCCACGGGATGTGAAAATTAGTGTACATGAAGCACACAATGCAACCGTTTTGATTTTGAAAGTTCCTGCTGTAATTTTTTTTTTCAGTGTAAAAAGTTTATTGTTGTGGGAACCTACGAGAATAAACTTTATACTAGCAGAGTAAGCACCTGTAGCCTAGGAAACCTGGGCACTAACAGTAACAAAACAAATGCTACAGAAAAGTTAAGACCACAAAAAAAAAATCAAGACACTCTTAAAACCATGTGTTCATCAAGCCAGGATGAGCACTGTGATTAAGTCCAACATTTCCCCATCAACATACACACACACGCACACTGTCTTTCATAATAATGACTGGCGTTGATGGACAGGAAACAGGATGTCTGTTTTCTCACAAACAAGGCCAGATCAGACACGTTCTGGTTACTAGTGATGAAGAGAGTCCAGTCAAAAAGGTCTTAAATGACTGCCAGAGAGAGAGAGAGAGAGAGAAAGAGAGAGAAAGTCTCTTATCGTCACAAGCGTGCAGGAATTCGGCCCCGGACAAAAGATGCTCTCGGCTAAAGATCACAGTCTGATCTTGGTGTGTGTGTGTGTGTGTGTGTGTGTGTGTGTGTGTGTGTGATTAGAGTGCCTGCTCATAGCCTCTTGCGCCTGGCTCATTATGCCATAGCCATAGGAGTATGATGAAAATGCAACGGCGATAAGACGGCTCACAATGAGTAAATTGTGCAAAAGGAAAAAAAAAAAAAAAAACATGCGAAGGTCAAAGCAAGTATGACTTTTATATTGTACAATTTCTCTTAAATTTAACTGACAAGAGGTCTTTGCACCATCATTTTCAACTAATAAAAGTGTTTTTAAAAAATGCTGAGAAAGGACTTTTATGTCTGATTATGTGTGTGCAGACTGGGAAAGGTCGTAAGTCCCAGCAATAAAGATACAGTATATCTATTGTGGGTTTGAATCTGGGCCACGTAGATTACATGTTCTCCTGGTGTCTCGGTGAGTTTTCTCCTGGTATTCCAATTTGTCTTGCAAGGTCCAAAAACATGCATGTGCAGTTAATCGAGGACGCTAAATTGTCCACAGGTGTGATTGTCACCGTGTATTTGCCCTGAGATGGACTGGTGACTTGTGTAAATTGCCTTCATCCATTGTAGAAAAAAGCGATATAGAAAATGAATAGATTGATTAAAAACTACCTCCATCTTTAAAACTGGCTTCACCAGGTTTATTCTATCCATGTTCTGGCTTTAATTGGTACTGCTAATGTAATCGGTCAATAATTGGCAGATTTCCATGGTGTGAACTTTGAGAGCGTTTCATTGTGTCATCATGTGAACTGTCCTGTTAAGACCAACAAATGCTCAGCAGATACAGTAACCTAAGGTTGGAAGTAACAAAGAAAACATACAAACATGTTCTCGTCTGTCCAGGTGGGAGGCATCTGAAGCAAGTGAATCAGGCCAAAAAGACTCTGTCATATAAGATGTTCCGCCTGTTATCCAAGTGGCTTTATCAATCCATGCTGTTCCTTTGGATTAGGTGGCTACCATTATGAAGTATAACCCAGAATCATTTAAAGAAATGGCTTTAAACTATTTCATGTTTACATATTACACTTAATTAAATTAAGGAGAGAATGTTTATTTTTAGATGTATTTTTGTCAATTGATGAAGTAATTGATCCAGTTGACGTTAAATTAAAATGAAATACAAAAAGGGAAGACCAGTTCACTAAAAATTCAATAAAAAGAGAAAGTAACAGAGCTCTTCATAAAACCAAGACTATACACCAGATTAATGGAATGCTCCATTTCTGTAAAAGGGATCAAGTTATGGAACAATGTAGGCAGAATCAAGAGCATCAAAATCACATGCAAGATTAAAAAGAAAAACAAGTAAATAAAACCAGCATATTGTGCAAATAGAAAGAAATGACATAGTAGAAATCTGGTTTTGTTGCGGTAGACGTACTGAGTGTGAGACTCATTTGTTTGTTTGTTGTATGTATTTAATTGTGGGATATTAAGGGGCAGATTATATAAATTCATACTTCCTTCTGTTCCCTTTCATTCATCACGTTCATACATCACTTTTGATTTGTTTCATAATGTATTGTTTTATGTTTTCCTTTTCTTTTGTCAACGAAAAGATGCAGACTAATCGATTCCAGTTCACTACAGATCAAATGTCAGACACACAACTAAACCAAAAACAGTCATGTAGCCAAAACAAAAAAGCCCTTCCCCAAGTCTTTTATACTCCCACTAACTAATTCCGAATTCAGGTAGGATAGTTTCACATGGGAAACTCACAAAGGCCTCGGGGCCAAAACACACCCAACTGGGAAATGGGACTTTCCTATGTGAACTAATTCCCAGCTGCATGAACGTACCGAAACTTCATTACAGAGGAGACGGGAGAGGAGGATCGTCCAGCAGTGACGTCATCGCGTTCACACAAGCGTGCGTCAGACACGCGCATTTTATCATTTAACTGCAGCGACACAGCTGCTATGAATTAAAAAAAAAACAAAAAAAAAAAAAAAAACAGTGGCCACATCGCACACTTTTAAAACGGATCACAACTCTTGAAAATCTTAAAAGTTTGTTCATGTGAAACGTTATGGAACCTCCGGACCGGAGCAGGAGCTGCTGTTATCCGCTGTACGTGCCACATAAACTACCGACTGGACACACAAAGTGATAGGAAGGCTCCACCGCCGTGCGTAAAAGTGGTCATGACAGACAGCAGCTTTGTGGCGAGAGAAACCCCCCCCAACACACACACACGAGTCAGACAAAAACTTTAACTACCGGCTTCAGCAGCCATTCGCAGCCCCGGCATCCAGATTAAAAAAAAAAAAAAAAAAAAAAGTTGCCAGACTTACCGGTTTGGTGAAAAAATGCAGTTAAAATGTCAATTCAGACACGAACATCATCCGCGGCAACGCGCTGAGTTGGCAGGTGCAATTAAAACGCTTGGAAATGGATGGAAACCACAAAGCCGGTAAACGAGGTTCCCCCTCTGTCTTTGTCTCTCTCACACACACACCGGCTCCTGTGTGTGTGTGTGTGTGTGTGGAAGAGGACATAAACACTGAGCTGGCAGTGAGCTCACAGTGCGTCACCGCTGCAAGCTGAACCTCCAGTCAGCCTGTCAGTATGCGTAAACCCCCCCTGTTGGCCGCGGCGCTCCCCGGGCACTGCTGGCAGGTGGCTGTCAGTGCACGTGGAGCCCCGCTGGTGTTTCCACTTAACATGCCTCAAATAAAGATAGGCATATATTTACATTGTATAGATCACTAAGGGTGTAAGAATTTCTTGAAGAAACTGCAAGAAATGTGCATTGATAGATAGGGCTAATTGTCATCATGCGTTATAAGCTCATGAGAGCAGAAGCATACCTGAAGATATAAAAATCGACTTGGTTTTTCTGAAATAAAGAGATAATTATCTCATTATTATGAAAAAATTTTTCTTAAAAAAAAAAGGCTGTTTTTATGTAATTTATGAGATAATGGTTTACTGGGGGAAAAATGACTGGATTTAAAATTGGCTGAAATATATGGGATAATTATTTCTTTGTCATAATTATAAGATCATTATTTAATTCAGGAAAAACAATATTTATTTATTTATTTATTTATTCATGTGATGCAATATTCATCCATACATGAGAAAGCCACATACCAACTCATTTCAATTTCAGGTATCTTGTTCACTGGGGAATTCGGAAGAGAGCTATTTCGGGAAGTCTCATTTTCCACTTGGGAGAATTTGCACGCCAAGAATAAAAATATATGTCCTGCAGTAAATGACAAACATTATCATTCATGTAAGAAAGTAATGTTTGAAACAATGTTTGTGAAGTCAGTGATATTGGAACACATTTGGAAATATTACTCCTTTATGAAGCACAAATGTATTGGGAGCTCCCAGAGCTCCCCAACATTCCACTTTCCTCCTGAGCAGTGAAAAGTGAAAATATATCCATCTTTCCTGCTTTTGAAGGCACCATAATGAGGAGACTGACTTAAAATCTTAATTAAATTCAAGTGTATAAATCTATTATAAACCAGCATCCATAATTTAAAGTGTTTTATCTGTCCATCGTTTACTGGTCCTCTCAAATAAATCAAAACGGAAAGTATGTAAAAGTAATATATTTAAAAGATCCATCTTATATATTTCCCCAAAAAATCTTAAGCCATTGACAACGATATGTCCACTCTCTTCTCACCCAGCATCTCTGACTGACTCACACCATCAGTCAGTCATTACAGTGAGACACAGACATGTGTCTGTGTCTCACTGCCTCCTCCATTCATCACACAGATCTTCACTGTTCAAGACATATGAATGCTCTGTGCGGACACGCTGCGATATGAGGCGACATTTGTATTTGCGTGTGCCCTGAATGGCCTTCATTCAGTCACACTCTATACACCGTAAGACCATTGTATCACAAAACACTTCATTGTAGGTCATTGGGTTAAAGTGAAATAAGTAGCGGAGTCATGTTGAAGCGGGACTGGTTACAGAAAAAAAAAAAAAAAGATAAAGAATGAACAGAACAGAACAACCCACATAGATAACTTTGTGTTCAAGTCACTATCTGCTGGAAGTCAGGAGGCACTGCGTGTTTGAACTGGGTGGCTTTAAAAAATACATTATGGGGATATTTTTTGATGAATTTCATGTTATTTATATGAAGATGTGATGTACAAAACTGACAAAAACATAAGGTCTTGGGAATTACACATATTTGTTTTTCAGATTTAAAAATCATGCTTCCTTTCAAATGGAGAGAATCACTATGAGATACTGAACTCCTCACCTGGTAAAAACCATAATGATAAAATGTATTATATTAAATTACATTTAAAAAAAGATTGCTTTAAAAGAACTGAAATGTGGTTTTACGATCCCTATACACACACTCAAACATTTTTAACTTCAACAAGTAATCTGTGCTTGAAAATACTCAATTCCTTACACTAAAACCCAATTCTATGTGCATCTGAGGTAAATGTTACGAGTATAAACATTTTACATAATATAGTGAACCCAAACACTAAAAGACACACAACTCACAAACGTAAAAAAGATGGAAGCCTAACTACCAACTAATAAATGGTGCCTGATTTGGTTGTGTCATAGTTAAAATGATTGCCTCAAAGGAAAAATATTCACAGGTCAGGTCTGAGTGGAGTTGGCATGCATGGGTTTTTCTCCATCAATCTATTTATTGTCTATTTTTATTCAGTTCCAGGTCACAGGGCACTGGAAACCGTCCCAGCTGACTTTGGGTGAAAGCATGGAGCATTCTGGACAGTGAACTTCAACACACCTCATCATTTACAGCTATGGGCAATTTGGACTCACCAATTACCTTTAAATATTTTGGGCTGTGGGAGGAAACTGGAGTACGCAGAGAAAACTCAAAGGATTGCAGGGAGATCATGCAAACTCTACTATGACCATGAACACCATGAGGCTAACATACTTACCAGTATCCCATCCTCTCAAAAAATATGTTTTTTTTAAAGGATGATGCTATAAAATGGCCTATGCTGTAATATGAATTATTAGTGTGTGATGTCTCTTAGTGGGATTAACAGAACATGTACAAACTGGAACCAGTGAACTGATTTAATTACAAAGAGAAATCCACAGTGACAAAACAAGACCGGCTACATACAAAGAGGTGACTCCGATAGACTGTAACCATGACAACTGGAACATGTCAGTCACAGATAAAAGAGTTAGGACCAGGCGGCAGTGCAAAACTACCAAGTTTTTTTTTTTCTTTCTTGGAATTCTTCCTGCAAATGTCCATAACAAGGCAAAAGTAAGCACATTTTAGAGCTAACATGACTACCAGTGAAAACACGTATGTTAAAACTAAGCCAGTCAGCCGGTCGCCACTGGAACGAGACACCATCTTGTCATCTTTTTCGAGAGATTTACGACAGGTAGTTAAAATGTGACTGACGGTGCAGTGCATGCCAGAGGGAAGGGGCGAAAAATACAAACAGAAACAAACCTTACACAAATATATAAAAATATGCCATTAGATTCATATCAACAATTGAAGACCGTGGGTGCACTATTTACAGAAAAAAAGGCCATATGTACCAATATTTACAAAAAAAAGAAAAAAGAAAAAGAAAGACTTAGTTCACATATGAGCATGAGGAGGTTACATACAAAGTTGAAACTTACAGTGACGAAAGGATGACTTTCAGGTGATGAAGAAATTTAAAAGTTAATCTTGAGTTTCTTTAACTTCATTTTCTTAGTCCTGGTCACATTAGCAGATAGATTTTACTTCATATAAAATCTAGATGGTCTGATTCAGTTCACTTTCACTTCACTGGGTTTATATTCCGAGCTGCATCTGCTGACAATGTCAATAATTCAATGTATTATGGTTAGGTGACTATTACATTTTTTTTCAAATATACCCATAAAGAAAAGAAAACCCTTTCTGAATTGGCTAAGCTGAGAGTTCTTGACTTCAATCACAGTAACAGTGTGTCACACACAGGCCCCCAGAGTATGAAAACAGAAGGATGTTTCAATGACGAGGCACCAGGTTTGAAAACGCTGCTCCAAGAAAAAAAACACTCACTACCTGCAGAAACAGCACAGTGACATTTGTTACCCTTCACAGATGTTCTCTGAAGAGCTCCTTTGCATTACAGCTGGCATATATACACAGCATTTTGATAGATGACGACGCAGCTCTTCACACAAAGGACATAAATATTACCTTTGCTACATTAATCACATACTGCCCAAAAAGTTCCTTTACTTTATTCTCTGGCAGAACATCACCAGAAGCCATGTTTATCTTTAATTCAGCTCAGTGTGCTGTGCATTTCAGCACTTCCACAGGCTCATCAGCGAGTTAGCAGCTATATCAACAGCCAGCTAATCCTCTTACCCATTAGCCCCTGACACAGTGGGGGAGACAACCTTGTGTGGATGTGTTTGGATGAAGGAAAGCAAATGTGAAGCGCCCAGATGGCAGGCAAAGTGCAACCAGGTTTTCTAGGCTTGCAGGGATCAAAGACAATCGCCGCTTAACCCCAAAGCCTGACGCTAACTCTCGTGAGTATATGCAAGGACAAGTTAGAAGTTGCCCTTCATTTCCACGGCTCCATCTGCTTGGGAAGCAGGGAGAGCTGACTTTTCACCGCAGGTGAAAATGGCTTAACTTTTAGCCTCCCGAAGGCACGTGCAGTTTCTTGGCATTCGTGCTTCAAGCTCTTTGTCTCAACGCAGGCGTCTTGCTCTCTAACAACTACCGTGATCCGTGTTTAGTACTAATACATCCTACTGTGGTGTAAAAATGTCTAAATGCACACAATGAGGCAGGAAATTATCTAAAAAAAAAAAAAATTATAACTTTTTGGCACCTAAACAAACGAGAGAAATGTTGTTCTTCGTCAGTCCAAAAGCTGCTTTCGTGAAAAAAAAAACATGAAGTGAATTCTGGGATAAATTTCTTAAAGTGTAGTGATAAAAAAGAAAAAAAAATGACTCCTGTTTGGTCCTGTCCTTCTACATTTAATGAGACTGTAATAACTGTCCAAAATCAGGAGTGTCCTGGTGCCATTAGTGTACACGTCAGTCTTTCTCTTTTGCAACTAAAGAAGTCCGGGTCTCTTTGTTTTTTTTTTTTTGTTTATGTTCAAAAAGAAAAGGTGAAAGCTACATGTTCTATAAATTAAGTGCTGTAAAAGAAGGCGCTAAGATCAAAACCATAAATACTGTACATTACTGTCCGTATCTGCTACCACAGCCCAGCATCAGCTTTAAAAGAGTCCACTCAAAGTGATATTTAATGGCAGGAATACATCTTTTCAGACCCCTTAGTGTTGAAACTTGAACTCAAATAATGCTTTGGCATAGTTCAGGAGGAATGACTGGCGGAATGAACTTTTCGTGAGATCATCTATGCTTCAGCTATTTTACACTGGCATCAAAAACCGAACCAAAACAGACATGATGTGAATATCCGGAGAAAAAAAAACGGGTTTTTTATTTTTCTAACAAATGTCTTTCAACTGAGTGGATTCTCTGGACTACATAAAGGTGTTTGTAGCTTTGACCCTTTTTTTTCACATATTGCACTCAAACAATGCTCGGACTCGGTCAGACTTATCTCAAAGCTGGTTCCTGGACGTTTGACCGATGAAAGATCAAACTCGTCATCCTTCATCCAAACTCTTCCAGCAACTTTGAGCCGAAACCGAAGGAAACTAATAGAGATTCATAACCTGAGACAATCCAATGAACTACAGTCTGTGTTGCCTCATTTTCTATTCATAGACATTCACATAGTTTCATCATTCTATGATGGCATGATGTGTTTAAGTCCAAAACAATTAGAGGATCAAGATGGAAGTTATGTTCTAAATTTTATTCAAATGTCCTCCTGAACGTTCTTGAGATTGAAAGTCCTCTTCTTGACATTGTCTGAAAACATCCATCGGTGAAAGTGTAGTTTTTCCCTTCTGTGTTTTTCTCTCTTTAGTTTTCAGAATTTAAAGATGCTTTTTTTCCTCACTCACAGACGCGCAAAAAACCAAAAACCAAAAAACACGCACGTATAGACATGCACACCATCAGCGACGATAACACACGGAAAAACGTTTTTGAAGTGATCCAATATTCATTAGTCAGTGAAAGAAGGAGGTGACATCCAAAGAATGCACAAAGAGACTGGTGGACCAAGCAGAAGACCAAAAACAGCAACATCCAAAACAAAAACGGAAAGGAAAAAAAAAAAGTGCGGAGGCTCATTAAAGTCGGGTTAAAGGGCAGGAGCTCAAGAGTCGAGGTTGGTTCAGTTAACTCAGACCCTCCAAAGCAAAAGGTGGTTGGTGCTGTCGTCCCTCCCCACTGTTTCACTGCTATTGGTCAGTCTGAAGTCCTCGTAGCCATCGCCCCCAGAAATGACGAGATAGTTGGTTTTTGGAGGGATGTGTGCAGAGGCTCGGTGACGCGCTGAGTCTCGTCTTTGTAACCCCCCGTCCAAGGTGCTGCTGCTGCTGCTGCTGCTCCCCTGGGACTGATTGCCTAGAAGACATTAATACAAACTTTGGTTCATTAATGTGTAGTTCAGCAAGACTTTTACAAGAAGAGTATAAAGGTTTTTGACATGTTTTAAAAAAAACCCACTGCCGACAGGGTACTGGTTTACTATGCAGGTAATCCCGATTAGTTTTCCTCAGTAATCTGCAGCTATCAACACCCGAAATATGGTGTATTTTTTTATGTGAAGCACTTTGTTGATTTCTCTTCTGTTCATTTACTTTGCAATGTGTCTGTTCTATCCTTTTATTTCTTCTATCCTCAACCCCCCACCTTCTTCCTGTTAAAAGGGAGTTTTTCCTTTCTACCGTCGGAGTCGATTTGTATGCTCATGTGGATTTGTTGGGTTTTTCTCTGTTGAAAGCACCTAGAACTGACTGTGTTTGTATTTGGTGCTATATAAATAAAGTTGAATTGAATTGAATTTGAATTGTGGGAAGTCATGAAAATGATCCATTAGCACTACTGTTTATTCAATGTTGTCCATCTGTCGCAAACCAATGTGATTACGTAATGTATATGTGTAGATCATAGATGTGAATGGAAAAGCCTGGGATTAAATATCACAAACCCGCGGAGTCCGTGTTTGAAGGAGGCAGGTTGACGTCGAACCCTTCCGGCAGCTCGATCGAAGTAAGGAACCGAACGTGACCCGTGTGTCCGTGAGCCGAACCCATCGGCAGCATCGGAGATTTCAGTGTCCCGACTCCCGTCCCCGAACTGACCGCTGGGATTGCCAGAGTGAGGACCACCCCTGTACCACAATGTCAAGACCCGATAAAGCAATTCATAGTCAGTGACAAAGGGTAAAATGCAAACATCCTGAATTTGTATGCTGGAGAATGTATTTTGGGCATATTCATGTTGAAATCTGGGAGTTATAATTATAACATAAGTATGTATGCAATCGACAGGCTCATTAATGCAAGGGTTTATAATAAAGTAAACCAGACACAATAATGCATACTGATCTTTATTTATGGCAGATTTGTGAGACTGATGTGTGATGTGTTGTTACCTGCACTGGTTCCGATCCACAGCAGATCTTTACAGGCCAGCAGGGCTGTGATTCTTAGACAGGCTGCCTTATGTTGCCTGATGATCGCGTCTGCTCCTGAGTATTAATAAAGGAAAAAAAAAAAGTGTCAAGTCAGTCATGCGGGTGAAAATACACATTTTACAAGGTTACGAACAAAAAATCAACCACACTAATATAACCACTGCCTGACAGGTACAGAGAATAACACGGGTTATTTTTTTGACATGGTTTCGATATTCGGTTTGAAGTATTTTCCAGTGTGTTGAATTTTGCCAAATTTACATCTCTGCCCTGAGATAAACTGTCAATCTGCCTGAGGTGAACCCTTTTGTACGTTATAAGCTGGGATCCGCTCCAGTTGGCCCTGCAACCTTGGGTTGGATAAATGTTATAAAAGATGGACGAATCTCTTTTTCAGCTGATTGTGGGTGGAATATATTATGCAGCGGGTGAATATTTTGACCTAGAATGTAACTTTAGAAGCAAACGAAAGGTTTAGAAAGAGTTTGGAAAAGGCCAAGTCGTGATGGCTGGACAACAAGGTCAGAGCTTTCTCAGTGCGTCACAGCTTGTTGCTGATGTGGACGATAAGAAATGTACCCACACGATATTAGGCGAGCTGTCAGTGTACGGGTGTTTGATATTGTTCACCTGCAAGCATCTTGTGTACAGCCGGCGCCACGTCCACCTCCGTCAGGCTCTCCCAGCTCTGAGCGTGATACAGTTTGACCTGCGCACTGCCCTGCAACGCCAACCACACGCCCTGACCGTACGCCACCATGCACGTCACACACCGGCTGCTGTCCGTGCCCACCTGGAAACAGTGCTGGGAGGAGGGAGGGAGGGAGATGAGTCGTCAGCGTTTCTCTATTGTTCAGCTGCAGCTGTGTGACCTGCGATAAATCCGCTCCTCTGCCTACCTCTTGTACCAGTGTGGTCGTGTTGATGATAAGGACTCTGTTCTGTGAGCCACACCAGAGCTTCCCTCCCACAGGAACCATTTTTGTAACAGGACTACTGGGTGTACCCAGGACTAATGTTTGTGAAGACTGAGCGTCCCAGAAACTACCTGAAAATATAACATGGGTGGGAAAAAAAAATGAAGACAGTCTGGTTTGAAGCAACAAAACCACTTTTTACTGAGACATTCACAATATCTAAATGCCAAAATAGGGAAGAAAAAATGTATATTTTCATGTCATTTGATGAAAAGACAATGCAACGAATGTGTGCAGATTACAGAGGAGTTCAGAGAACGGTGACAAGATATAACAGCAGGAAAACTAGCAGTTCAGCATGCTTTGGAGTGAGAGGTTTTTGTCGTCACTTCTTACTGTAGTTGCTAAATTTGTGAGTTTTTTATTACCTGCTTCCCTCTGATAAACAATCACCTCTCCATTTGCTAGGGACACAAACACTTTGTTGTCCAAATACCTGAAAAAAGCAAAAAAAGTGAAGGAAAAAAAAAAAGGTCAGTCAAGGCAGAATTTATAAAAAATGAAATAAAAGAAAAGAAAAATTAGGGCTAAAAATTTGATTCACATTGTTGTTTTTACTTATATCTCTTCCACTCTGTAGTCTTAATATCATAAAGCAGTATTGTTGTTTTTTTAAGAGTGAAAACCAGCAGAAACAATCTGGAGGTTTCAGTTTACGTATTTTCTAATTTTGAAAAACACTTTCTTTCTGAAACAGATTCTCTCGTTTTCTGAAAGACAAGACTTCAAAACCATACTCACAGTATACAGAGGATGGACGCTGCGTGTTGCATCTTCATGCTGTTTTTACGGTTGCGGATGTTGTCCGACGACTGGTACACGTGAATGCTAACAGACAAAAAGACATTACAGGAAATGATGATACAAAAAAGAAAGAAAAAAAAGCAATAGCCCAACAAATAATGAGGCAATGGCTGTGTGGGAACGGAGTAATGACCGTTGTTTTTCATTTCTGGCATGTGTTGGTGAAACACTCACCACCCATCTTCCGTGCCCAGCCACACAGAGCTCTGGTAAGCCTCCGGGTCGATACTGAGCAGGTCTTCCAGACTCGCCCGGGTGAACGATCCCCGAGATGAGCGACGCATGGCGCGACCGTCCATGGGGCTCTCTGCATGGGCACGGCTTCCCCCGCCAACCCCCAACAGCCCCTGAGCGCCATAGGCGCTCGCCACGGGGAACTCCTGCTCCTCCTCACTGCTGGTGGTCTCTGTAGCCATGTCCTTAGAGCTCTGACCTTCATCATCTGAGGGTTTAGGGGTGAAAAAAAAGATACTTGACGAACTGACAGAAACTTGTAAAATCTTGTGTGTGTGAAGTGTTTTCGCTCACTGCCATAGCTGGATGATATGGTGGAGTGGCTGGCCTGACTCTGGAGGGTCGACGAGGGGCTGGGCGAATCTTCATCGTCTGTGTCGTCACTGTCAAATGGAACAAGCTCCGCCCCCGGTCCTGGAAACGATCGATTAACTAGTGAGTCTATGTATGAGTATTTTCACATATAACTGACATTGAGACCGTGTAGTGCAGAAGCTTATTACATTTATGTGGGAAAAAAATACCTTTCTAACTATCTGAAGTATTTCCTCTTAAACAAGATAAATTGATTTGAATTCAAGGAGATCTGGTTAAAAAAAAAAAAAGAAGTAGCCTTTTGACAACCGTGTGTGAAACCTATTAATAACGTGATCATGTGCTACTCAAAAGCAAGTGAAATTTGTTGGCAAAAATATGTATAATCAAAAAAAAGTCCCTATTTTATTTCCTAAAACTCACAAGATCTTTTTTAGGTGGAAAATACGCTTGTGTGGTGTAAAACCATCACAAACATCAGAACTAACAGGTTTGTTACTAACCTGTAGGCTGATCTGCCAGCTGTAGAGTTGAATGAGAGATGGATATATGGAGCTGTTGCTGCTGCTGCTGTTGCTGCTGCTGCTGCTGCTGGTGGCTGTGACCGGCTGCTGCAGAGGCCGGAGCAGCCACAGGATCGGATCCACGCTCCCTGACAGGTCACAGAGGGATTGGTTAAACAATATAAACAGAAAGAGTGAAACAAAGTTAATGTACGTATCCAAAACAACTTATGATTTATATTGCTTTGAGTTCAAATGTGTTGCTTCACATTTGATTGGTATCCAGTTAAAATTACCGATGCTTCCTAGCTAGATTAAAACAGCTATCTCCATGCCTGAGTCAACAGAAAGATTTTCCAATACTAAAGCTTTTGTATTGAAATTTCAATCCTCCTGTTTGATATTAATAAAACTATAATAAAAAGAACTTTTATTTACATAGAACCTTTCAAACATACAGCGTAGCTGAAAGTTCTTTATGAAGAGGAAGAATTCAAAGGTATTAATAGAAGCACTATACACGTGAAAAAAAAAAACTTTACTGGGAAAAAAATTTCTCTCTTCTTAATATAACTCGGTCCTCCTGACATGAGAGATATGAGACTGTGACTGTATCTTTGAAAGACAAAGCTGCTGCAGACATGTTCGATTTGCTATTTCTTTTCATAGTTACTACTTCATTAAAAAGTTTATTTCAAGAACAAGCATTATTATGACTAAAAATGGTTCCTCCTTTGCGATGCGTTCAATGAAACACTTGCTGTTGGGAAATACCAGAACTTTAATAATGAAACTAAAATAAGTTGTGCGCCCCACAATGTAACTTATTGATGTAAGTTTATCTGAAGCTCATAAAGGAATTAGTTATTAAGTCATGGGCCACAGTGCAACATCACTGCGATCACTTGTGTTAAAGCAGGACAACATCTAAAACATGCAAGCACGACCTGGAGTGCCCTCGTCTCCTTAAGCTTAAACTCCTTTGGACTTTTTATTTCAGTCCATTTGAAGGAAAAAGAGCTGCTTTTTTAGCACCGTTATAATATTCTTTTCTGTAACTATTTAACTAACACTACATGCTGTAATAAGATTTGTGTTTATTATTAGTACCATTATTATTATTACTGTAATGTGTTTTTATGCATTTTTAATGTTTATAATGTGTGTTGTAATACTTTTGTGTGTTTGTAATATGTGCTGTAATACTGTAATGTGCTTTTAAGCATTTTAGTGCTTGGTGAAATGTAATTTTTTATTTTTTTATCATTGGACCCCAAGAAGACTAGCAACCACTTTGTGGGAGCTAATGGGGGATCCCAATAAACAATAAACAATGTCACTCACTGACCTTCCTTTAAGTCCTGGCACTGCGGCGATGCATATGATCCGGGCTGAGCAGACGGCGATGCAGGCCTCCACCGTTGGCTCGTCTTTAATGTTCAACAAGCAAACCTGTGCAGGATACATCAACATTCAAGAAAATCTGAATTTCTGTTTATGCCTGAACTTCAGAAAAAAAACCGTAGCCTAGTTGTTTTTTTTCCTTCTACCTGTCCAACGTATCCGTCACTGTTGCACACCCACACCTCACAGCCGCTGTCGGGACAGCTGTGGCTCGGAGACGCACAAGAAAACTGGAGGAAGCACACAACAAATGAGTGAACGTGACATCTGGAAAGTCTGCTGGAGACAGTGTGTCTGCAGGTACGAATTAAATTTTAATAAAATATCAGTTTTTTTTTACCTTCACAGGAATTAGAAAGATTTTTTGGGGAAATAGAAAAGGGACATAATCTGAGTTGCTTCTAACCTGCATCCCACTGCGGGTCTTCATAATAGGAATGGCCTTCAAGAACTCAGGATCCCACTGGTCCTTATTCATAGCTAAGAAAGAAGCACAAATATCAAGTTTAATTTAGGTAACTCAAGGTCTGTTCAATTGAGTCTAACGTATTAATGATTAAAGGAAAAGAAAAATTATTTTACAAATCCCATTCATGCATTAATCTTCAGAAAATGTCAAGATATAAATTTAGGGATGTTTCAGTCTTCTGTTTTCTGGAAAACATTATTTTGTCTCTGTCTGGACCCTTTTCACCCACCTAGCTTTTTCTTGGCGTCCTCAAAGGCCTGTTCAAAGCTGGAGCGAGCGTCAGGTGAGCTGAACTCGAAGACGAAGCTGCTCTCCGCCGAGGCCGTGGTAAACTCCAGCTTCGTGGGCAGGAAGGTCATACTGAAGGCCAGAGACTGTTTATCTGATAGCTCTCTGTGTACCGACGCCATCAGGTCCTTTATCACCTCGTCTAAGGACTGAGAAGAACAGAAAGAATGAGAGGAGAGAAAAAAAATACTGTAAAGATTAAGAATGCTCAGTGAAAAAGTGACTGCAGAGGCTTAAAGGAAGATGAAATACTAGTTAGTAGTCGTGGCACCGTCTGGGCTGTCTGGCATTTTAGCATTCAATAAAACAGGCCATCAAGACTAAATGAGAAGTAAAATATAAAGCGGATTAAGTATTGATCCTCAGTACCTGGTGGGGGAAGCTGAGGGTCTCGGAGAGTTTGCTGATCTGCCCCAACGTGCTGAGATCCTCGTCCAGCCTGCTAATCATCTTCTGGATGGTTTCCTTGTTTGTTGCCTGCGTGGAACCTGTGGCGGTGAGGAATGAGCAGTCAGAGAAAAGCAAAAGAAACAAAACACAGGAAAATTAAGCTTAGGCGTCAGGTCATCTGCTTTAAAGCCAGACAGGCCAAATGTTTTAAAATTCTGACGCTGAGATGTTTCATGCTGACCAATGGGAAAAGGGTACGGTTGAAGTAATAAACCAATTAAGTTTAAGTTGTGTAGTTTCTGTCCTTCTTTGTGATTCATGTGACAGAGTTCATACAGTAATGTGAAGGTAAATGACAAATGTTATATTTGTATCTAATTAGTTGTGTAGACCTGTTGAAAAGTCCTCCTTTTTTTTTTAAAACATTTGACAATGAACACAAGACAAGAGTCTTACTTTTCACCACCTCCACGTCCTCAAGAGGAAGTTTCCACAGGAACTTGTATTTACTGGACGTGTCGATGACACTGGCTGCGGAGTAGCTGAGAGAGAAAGAGGGAACAAAATCAAAAGCATGATTGAGAACTGAAGTTACATCAAGACCAGTATTGTTTCAATATCTGTTGTTCAACACCAGGGGGCAGTGTGGGTTAGAAACTCAGTTAAGTGTTAAGTCAGTTACAGTATGTCTATTCTTTGATGAGGTGCAAGAACTGTGAGCACAGGTCTGGAGCCCAAAAACACAGTGATGAGGGTTAGAAGTATTAATAAGGTGAAGATAATGTAGTGTTGGACACATTGTGAGGTTAAAGTGAGGAGCTGGTTCGTGAGTGAAGCACTTACAGGCTCATGGAGCTGCGTCTTAATGAGCCAGACTTCCTCTTGAGAGTGGTGCAGATGATCAGATCACTGAAGAGGAAGAGAGAGCGATCTTTCTTTCCTCCCACAGACTTCTACAGAACAAGAGAGAGAGAGCGAGAGACCAGAAGAAATCAGTAAATCTCAGACTAGAATGTTTCCCAAAGCAATTGAACTTTGTTTTTGTCAGGTTATAGGCTGATTGTAGCATTGCCCCTGTCTCTGATCCGCTTCTAAAATACACTGTAGTGGCCTGATTGAAATCCACACCCAGCATAAACCAACGAGCTCTGAAAAGACCAAACAGGTGATGCAATGACCTTTAGAGGCACAATGTACTGTTGAGTGGAGAAATCCCTGCAACTGCCACACCTCTACATGTTTCACAGGCTGTGCTCTTTACTGTGGTCAAAATAACAACAAGAGTCATCACAGATGTGCAGTATTGTACTCAATCCAGCAGGTCTTGGTCATTTTTTAGAATACCAGATTGCAACAGCGAGCATACATAAATGGTTTCCAAGTAAAAGTTTCCATCTCTTGGGATAATGTTGTTGTGTGCTGCAAAATGATTTCCACTATGTGCTTGTGAACTCCAAAAAGAACAGTGCTCTTTCTCTTCTTGGAAACAGCTGTGCATTTCAAAAGAAGAGCCGTTTGTTGACTGATTTTAGTGAATTTTCTTTGATTTTTGAGTTTTCTAGGTGTTGCCGTCAGATGTGATGTCATGTTGAAATAATGAAGTGAAATATGATGTGGTGTCAACAAACTCTAATGTAGCAGGGCTACTTTAGATCATAGACATACAGATGATGAATGCACAGCGCATTGAAACATATCAATTATTGAAATTCAGTCAGTTTTTTTGTAATATGTAAAATGCAAATGTTGCCTTCACAATGACAATATATTCTGCAGCTGCAGAGGAGAAAGATTGAACACTGTGATTTCTGATAAAGCACATTTGAATGCAGCAAAGACAAGATTACATTTATCCCAGAACACATTAATGCAATGGAGGTGAGAAAAATGTAAAATAAATAAATAAATAAATGAAAGCCCCAACTGAAACTAGACCGAACACTTGTGAGCTCAAATGGCAAATTCTTACCGCCTCCATGACAATTTCCTGCCTCAAGAACTTCCTCTGAGGATTCAGAATCTGCCATAAACAAACAAAAATAAATGATTACTTCATATCACAAAACACACACACAATCAAACACTAGATCAAAAGAAAGCAAACCAGACAGTTCAGGTATACCATCACTGGGATGAGACACATTCTAAGTGTGCAGGTTTAAATACCACAGCTGACACATTCTCACTGTGGGTTCCTGACCTTTGACCCCAATATTCTTCGGGTGTTGCTCTGGGTAAGACCAATGACGACCGTGATGGGTTAAATGCAGTGAAGTAATCTTCCTGAAGGGGATCACTGAAGTATGCTTTCTTCTTCTAGTTGTCAAAAATGTCTCAGACCCATCTTACACCATTTTCAATTTAGTTTCCACGCATTAAAAAAAGCTCAAGAAATGTGACTCTTTAAGGATGGAATTCTCCTTCTGCAGAGAGCCCATATGTTCTTGCTCAATCATCGTCAATCATCTCAGATAAATGTCATGTGACTTGCATTCAATCTCCGTGGAAAGTTTGACCAGAATTTCACCAAAAAGCTGCTTATTCAAATATGATTCTAACATTTTTGTGTCCCAAGCTAGTGGAGAGTTGTTACAGTTTTTACGGAGGGAGTTTGCTTTACGAATTTACTCTCACATGTTCCACTCCCTCTATGTGCGACTCGATCTCCTGGATAACTCTGGCTTCTCTCTCTGCCTCCTCGGCGGAGCGACGCCCTTTATTGATTCTTTCCGCCAGCCGCTTTATGTCCCTCTGAGCGCCCAGTAAGTATGAGTGGTCCGGGTGATCCTCTGGAGTGTGCTTCAGCAGGTCCTTGAACAAAATGACACAAATGGATTAAGATCCCCAGGCGTGGAGTCTGACAGGGGATTAAATAAAAGTAAGTTGTTTTGTGTGGGAATGACTCACCTGTATGTGATTGTGTGTTTATCCTATGTGGCTGTTTCAAGTGTCATGAGTGGAAGTATCATTGCTCTTTAACCTTCACTGTACAATCAACCAGGAGGCAATGAGAACCTACTGAAACCATACAACAACTCCAGTGGCTTCCACTTTTACTATATCCCCCATGTTATACGTAAATACACTATAATTATCCTATTCATCTGATTCATCGTCAGACTCTGCATGACTTCATTGACAGATAGTAAAAGCCTCAGAAAACTGTTATTGTCATATGTGAAAAGTGATTCAAACATAAAATGCCAAAAATAAAAGAAGAATAAGTAGGGAAGAACCAGATCCACTGACTTACAAAATAATAATTAAACAAACCAAAATTACACAGCCAAGCTAGAGATTATGTAACAACACAGATTCAAACATAAACATTTGTTCAAACTGCACTAAACTCAACACCGCTCCCTGTGAGCTATTTGCTGATTAAATCCAGTTTTGGTCACAACGTTTGTTCAAGATTCTCCTTACAGCTGCCAAGAAAGCCGTCACAAAAAACTGGACTTGATCGTGTGTCTTGGAAAATGTTCCACAACTTTTCACAACCCACCTTCACCAGCAGCTCGTATCGAGGAATCCGCTGCACAGGTTTAATCATCAGATCGCCCAGAGCCTGCTTCTCCTTGTTCTCACGCATGTTTTGCTGTTGAGTTAAAAGAATATACAAAGGAAATACAAATGAGACAAAAAAAACACTCCCTTAAATACATGGCGGACGTCACCAGATGGTTAAGTGGTTGAATGTCTTGCTTGTGGTGAATTTGTGCATCTCAGTCCGTCTACGCCGCTGTTTTTCCCCCAAATCCTTTTATTAGTGGTGACACAACCACAATATCAAAGGACAAAACAGAAGGCCTCTCAGATTTAACTGAGCATATCCCTGCTATTCCCAGTTTAATTTATTTAACCTTTATTTAACCAGGAAAATAAAACCCATTGAGATCAAGATCTCTTTTACAGGAGTGACCTGACCAAGAGGTCAAAACATCACATCATTAGATTTAAAACAAATAAAACTGATTTAACAGAATATGACAGTTAAAGTGATAGAGTGCAGATTTCCACAGACAAAATTTTAAAGATAAAATGCAGATTTTAAGGCAAATTAGAATAACGTGCAATAAAATCTAAAATTGTTTTTAAGAGTTGGTTTGTCAGATCTTTGTCGGTCAATATTTGTTTCATTGTTGTTTCAGAAAACAGAAAATGGAGCGAAATGATACTAAAATTGAGAGAAACAAAACGGATATTGATGCATTACAGTACAAAAACACCAGAATAGATTAATTTAGATATAAAATGTTTAGATACAGTTTGAACCTGAAAACAAGCATTATACCTCCCACGGACCTGCTCACATAGTGTCTATCTTTAAAAAAAACAACAACAAAAAAACATTTAGACTATATAATCTTCACTGAAAATGCACATTCATGCTGGAGGTTTGTAACATTAAAGCAAGTCTCTTTACAAATATCCACCAATCACACTGATTAAAGTCAATCAGTTTCACTGGCTGATTTTATTCCGGCGATAAACTTCCGTGGTGTGTGTTAATATTGCTCGCTGCTTGTTTTCCCAACTAATCCGTATGTTTAGAGCAGCCGCTTGCACAAGCTGCGGCCGTCTGTGAATACATCTCACGCTGACCTCCAGGAACTTGTGAAAAGCCGGCTTGGCCTCCTTGGCGATCCTCACGGCGTCTTTGGCGTTGAGGAAGTTGTCTATGTAGGCTGAATACATGTTCGCTAGAGCCTCTTTGGAGAACTGCGGAAAAGAAGAGGACGCTCAGGTTACGGGCGTGAAATCGAAGACAGCTGGTTTTAAGTTTGATCTGACAGCATGCTTTAGTTGGAAGAGAAACGAAAATGCTATTTTATCTCCTCAAAATGACACAAAATGTTTAAAAACACTAAAATGTCCTTGCTTCCTGTGGCCATAAGCCTCTACTCTTTTCTGTTAATTTCATCCTTTCTGTGCTTTTATTAGTCAATGTTAAGCCTTGTACATATTTAAATGTAAAAGGCTTTCCCTCTATTTCGTCTGTGCAGAGCGATTTTTACAGCAATTTCCCTCTGGGATTAATAAAGTATTTCCATTCTAAAATCAAAAAGAATGTTGAAATCGTTTAAATCGGATACAAAAACAGCTAAGAATTTAATGAAATGTTTACCATCCTAAATTTTGAATGAGTCTTTATAAATGCAACGATTGTACCTGCTTCAAAACTACTGTACATATCAAACTTTAGAAGCTGTGTCAGCTCCATTTGAAGGCCTGCTCTTTTGTGAGCTGCCCCCTGGACCCTGAGGAGGGGGTGGGAGACCCGAGGATGATGAGGAAACTATCATCCTTGATGGAGAACGCCTCGCACCCCCTGCATGGTACCGTTACACTCCCAGTAGATCGGGGGGAAAAAATCATACCCACAACCGGACAATCTACCTCTGCAACTGTGACAGTAATTTATTGGACTCTGTGCAATATTAATAGATCATATATGCACTGTGTGCATGACAGTGTGTTGGCTGTTTTTAAACTTTTTTAATGCTACCTTCTTTTACTCTTTTTTTCATCTAACTTTTATTTTTGCACTGTGTTTTTCTGCTATTGTGCTCTACTGCTGCTGTAACTATTCAAATTTCTCCATTTGTGAGATCAATAAGCAATTATCTTATTTCAAAAGGTTTAACGTGTTTTGCGGGTCCAGGTGAATTTGATTCAGTGGAAAATCCCAACAATGGTTGTTTTGGTCAAAAAAATTGCTGATCTGGATTAAATCAATCACAAACACTGAAACAACTTGGTTAGAACAAAGGTATTGATATAATTCTTATTATTATCAAGCAAATGGACTGCTATTGCGATACCCTTTAAGAAAACACATCCATGAATCAGTCAATCAGCAAAAATGCTTCCTCAACTTAAGACAGGAAAATCCAGCTGTTGCATTCTCATTTTTCATCACAACGTCTCGTGTTTTTCCCAGCTTTACAGAAAAACAAAAGGAATATATAGCAGGATTGTATGAATGCATTTGATGATTTAGGTTTTCGATGTGGTTCCGTCTCCTTCACCCACTTCTATTTCAGTTTGTAGTTTTCCTGCATTTTCCTCACAGTTTCTCACTTTGCACTTGAAATAAAACGAATTAAAGTACCTTCATCCTTTTCTGCTCAAGCTTCCTCGGTGTGTTATGAAAATGTCTTTGCATGAATAGAAGTCCTTCAGTCATTCATTCTCTCGAACTGAAAGTCATTACTGGAGACCTTCGAGCACTGTGTTTTTAAACTACTTTCAGGAGGTCATGAGAAATTTTAAAGGGGTCACCGAGCCATCGCTGGAAAAACAAGATATTAAACTAACATTGCCAACTACAGACCATCTCTTCAAAAAACAACAACGTCTTTAAAGACTGTTTATTCATTCAAGGACCGAGTCTACAGTTAGATCCATTTTAAATGTTTTCTCCGGGAGGCCGAAGACAAGAGCGTTAGATTGATTACTGGCTCTGAATTGATCGTGGTGTGAGTCTGTCTCTCTCTGTGAGAGCAGTAATGTTTCAGAGGCTCGGTTTGCTCGACATTTCAAGAGAAAAAGCATAATTTTTGCGTTGATGTGACAGAAAAATGTTGCGTTTACACGACAATGTCTTTAAAACGATGTCCATTTACACAACATAATTACCGAAAATGATGTAGTTTTCATTTCAGGCTACTAGAGGGCGCTGTTGTATGTGGGGTTTTTTTTTGTATTGAAACCACATGTGTATAGAACAATATGCTATAATACATATAAACATTAACAATGTCGAGTAAATGGGCATTCCTATTTTTCTTTGCAGAAGAAATATTCACTAAAGCCGTATACCCATTTCAAAAAGGTTGCGTTTCCACCAGTTAACACAAAAGCAGAGTTGGAATGTTACACTTTCAGCACCGTACTAACAAATGCCCAAAATTCTGATGGAAGTTTTCCATTTTCACCTAAAAACGTTGTGTAAAGGAGGCCAGAATCACATTTTTAATTATTTTAATTAAAATTACACACAATAATCAAATAAAAAAATTAAAAGAATAATGAAATAAGATGCTATGTGTGCCAATATGTTGAAAAGTAGTATAACATTAAGAGCTGTTGTTAAGTTTTTCCACTAAATTCAAAGTGTTTATAACATTTCTTTCTAGATTCCCGAGGTCTTTTGTGGGCTTATTGTTCTAAATGTTGTTGAGAGTAGTAAAGGGTTTGTTTTTTAACAAACCGCCTGCTGGCAGAAGTCACCTATCTCACACAGTGTGTCTACATTCAGCAAACGCAAGTCAACGATCCTGATATGTGCACAACACATTCCTCCAACACGGATCAGCAAGAACACCCAAACAAGGACATTGATCACCAATACTACTTCTTTTTTAGATTTTGAATTTATTTTCAGTTTCAAATGTTTTAATGTTTAACAATAAAGCTGTAAATGTATTGATTACTATGTGCAACTCAGGCAACTTTGTGGAATTTTAGTTCATCTTTCGCCAACCAGCAATTCAATTTGTGATATTTTCTAAATTAACTACAGTCCTTTTAATTTTAATCCATTTCCTTTTAAAAAATTGTTTATTTTACGCTGCCTTTTTGTTACTGGAACACGTCTACTGACATCAGAACGACTATTAAGAACCTTTGCAGTGAAACACTAAATACCAACTGCCATTTCCAAAAATCCTTCTTCCCTTTTTATGTTGACGCTGATGCAAAAACCTAAAACAGAAAAAAACACGAGCGCTCTCTTTCATTTGCTGTCAGCTCTACTTACCGCCTGGATCAGCAGGTGTCCGACGGTTTGCCTGTCGTGCCACTGGCTGACGCAGCCGGACACCTGCTCCAGGAAGTGCTCATGGTGCTCCAGGATCTCCGGGATCTGGTAGAACATCTCGTCCACCAGCAGAGGGTCCACGATCGAGCCGCCGTCAGGCTGTTTGAGAGGACGCATGTACCCCTGCGGGGACGGAGGCAGCAGTCAGCAACACGAGAACAACTCTCACACAATTTCTCCGACGGATAATGAGGGCCTCTGAAATTTGAATATGAGGAAAATAACGGAAATTCATCCATCAGTTATTTATGCCACTTTGTCCAGCTGAGGGTGAAGAATCTGATCCCAGCTTACACCAAGTGTATAGTTGCAATGACTTGCTGTTGTGATACATGTAGACATGAGCAGACAAATAATCATTTCTCCTGTGAACACACTCTAATTCCTGACAAAGATCTGATGAATCACTAAACATGTGACGCAAAATCAGTAAGGCATATTCCTGGTTTTCAGATGTATGTGGTGAGTCACAACTGTGCAGCTTCCAGATCGAAGTACACTGGACTGCATGTCTCTTTAACACACACATACACACACACACTGTCTAATGTTGGCATTCACAACACATTGGGGATGTGTTTTAGAGAAGTGCAATGACTGGCACCCACTCAAAGACTAACAGCTTTCACCTTTGTAGTCTTCAGAATGTCTTGCTACCTGAATCATAATCACTGACTCAAACACATGTATTATTCATTTAGTATGAGAAGATGATGATCCCCTGTTGAAGCCCAGAACAGTACGATGCTGAAAAGAGTCTATATGGATTTCGTAACCACACCATTTCATATTTCTGTCCGCTTCGCTTTTCTTTCTTCCCCTCCCAATTTAATCTGAGGTAGATTCAGTCGGATGTCCTATTAAGCTCGACTCTGACACACTCTAGCTCTGCTCTGCTCCATTTGCTCGACCAGAAATTGGGAAACTCAGTTGACTTTGAAATGAACTGAGGCGGATATGACCCAGAGTCTGTAAAGTCCACTTATCTGTATGTGGCTCACTGCCCGACACCAATGACACATCTGATGACTAATTCAGTCTGCAGGTTGAAACATTTAAGAAAGTTAGCACTAAAAGGAGGATTCAAACAAGGGACTCATTCAGCTTTTGTATGCTTTTGACATTTAATTTCTTGGAATAATGTTACATAAATACTTCGACACTGCCTGCTACCTTTATCTTACATAGAAACCCTTCCATTTTATTTCAAAGATTGCCCCACATACATACAGTGCAACAGTGACCTGTGATGGTTGTGATACACAAAAATCCTCACATAAGCTGAGAATAATGATGCATCTGCATTTATCGCTGGTACTGTAGTAGTAAAGCTGTTGTTCGCAGAGTGTCGGGTTAAAGAGGAAAGAAAGGAGAGGGCAAGATGTGCAACCAGAATCTAGGTCAGTGTGAAACACATACAGTACTGGACTGTATGACGCATCTGATGACGTGCCACCGTGGTGACATGCAGACCCAGACCGAGCTCACGCCTGACTTAAACCTATGTTCACAGGGATTAGCATGTGCCTTTGATTTGACCTAGTAAAGGTGTGTGAGCTGATCGGTTCCTTGTCCTTCCTGATATTTTTTTCAGGTTATGAGTGCTTATTGTTGGCGTCAAAATCACAAGTTTTATTATACTACTTAACTGTTGCAGCTATTGTTTATGCACGAAAGGTTGTTGTCCTGTTTTATTTACCTCCTTTATATTGACAGTAAATTCAGTTCGAAGAATGTGTGTTTCAATTAAATAATTTATAGTTTTACTCTAAAATTCAGTTTACTGAGTAGGTTTATATTAATATATAACAATGACAGATTAATGGTGCTTCAATGTTTAGATCAGAGATGTCAAACATAAGGGTAGTGGGCTGAAGCCAGCCCAACAAGAGGCTCCAATCCGGCCTCCAAACCACCAAGCAAATGGTAAAACCTTCCAAGATAACATTAAAAAAGATTCTAAAGAGAAGCAGATAAGATGCAACACTGAGACTCGAGCTGAGATATCAGTGATGCTACCACAAAAGTTAACTGCCTCATTGCTGCCTCAAAGCTATGCTGTCAGGGTGAGTTTGTACAAGCATGTATAATAATAACAGCTATAGGGGCTATATACTTGTTTTTGGACTTTTCACTGTATGTTGGATCTGAGGGTTTCTTTAAATTCATTTTTTGTTGAGATTATTATTACTTTCAGCAGTAATAATTTGGTTTTGTGAAAAATACTGATCTGTTCATCATGTATACTCTGCGAAACAGCAGAGAAAAAGGTTATTAGGGCATTATTTTACCAGTGAGGCCCACTCAATAACAAATTGAGTCATATGAACTATAATGTGTTTGACACCTGTGGTCGAGACCATACTGTTCTCTATATATTACAAAACCACAGCGTCAACTAGTGGCCCTAGTGGTCCGGCAGGCAAACTACAGTGTTTTCAGCACGGGTTGGACTCGACTTTTCCCCACAATGTTTCTCAAAAACCAAGTTGGATACAAGAAGATATGCCTGTTCTGTTTGCCTGCATGCTTACACATTTCTAGCTGTGCATTTTCGTTATCATAGGAAGCCTGAGCTGATGGTAAACACATTGTGCGTGCCTTTAATGCAAAAGAGGAGACAAACTATGTATCAACAAAATCAGGAAATAAACGCAGTAACTGCTTGCATAAAAACATTTATTATTATTATTATCGCTATGTGAGGGTCTACGGCCGGATTAGAAATACATATTCAATACACTTTAATGATAGCATCCAAGACTTATTTACACCTTGCCAGGTTTTTGGATTCAATCTCTATCAAATCTGCCCAAATATATTATGTAACTTTGGATTAGTGCTGCTTTAATTCCAGCTCATGTTGATTCTGGTTGTCAGACTAGTTATCTGCGTGAGCCTAAAATGACTCGGTTTCACTTCCACTTGGAAAATCTTCCACAAAACTAATTTTTCAAGAAAAGAAAGAAACTCCCAAGAGTTGGATTGCAAGTTTGGCCAGCAGTGCTGTCAAGCCGTCACAGCTCGACCACATCTGACGTTCGCCGTCAAGGATACTGTATGCACTTTCACAGCAGTCGCCGTGGTAACTCTTACTTTGCCCGTGTCGTCATGGGAACCGAGCCCAGGATTATTCACATTGTGGCTACACATACTCGCACAGGAACGCACGCGCAGGCAGAAAAGCAGAGTCAGTGTATGTGCGGGACAGAAGTGCTCAGATATAAACACATGCACACTTTACTGAAATGCACGTATTTGTATGCTGCTGCTTGTCCACCCACCTGCACGCACGCACGCACATACACTCACGTATAAAGATGACAGGTTATATAACAGGGTGACTGCAGGTAGCAAAACCAACAGCATGTTTATGAGAGAGGGATGCAGCAGAGATTTGGGGTAAAGGTTAGTTAGCTATTATAAGTGTGTGTGGGTGTGTGTGTGTGTGTGTGTGTGTGTGAGAGTGAGTGTGAGTGCGTGCGTGCATGTGTGTCTGAGCAGATAATGCTGATGTGACGGGGTTAACAGATTAGCCCGGCAGGACGAATGACATTAAGTGCATTACGTAACACCTTTGTTACCTACATTCATTATTCATGTCCTCAGCACTCCCGTGATTCTAAAATGGGCTTCCACTCTTATTTGTGTCCGTGTTATTCTTTTGTGCACTTGTGCCATGAGAATTTCTCAGTAAACACTCGTTGAAAAGACCGTTAAGACAGATGGCAACCGATTCATCTGCTGGATGTTTCTTTCTGGTCAGAGTGTTTTCTGTTTCTAATGCTGCCTACGTTTGCTGAGGAAGGATTGGAGTTTCTTTTTTTTATTAAATTTTTATCTGAAAGCAAAGGACTGTGACATGTTGTGATTGGGGCCGTATCCAACAAGCAAATTAGGAATATCTGTTGAGTGTGTTTTCATGTAGTATTGTGTATGTGTGTGTGTGCGCGTGCAGTACCTGAATGAGAGTACGTAGAGACTCCACATATGACTGCTCTGTGTCCACGAGAGTCATCATCACATGTCTTCTCATATCCTGTGAGGACAGTCAAAGAAGACAAGACATTTCTGTCAAAACTTCTGTAATGGGAATGAAAAAAACATGAGGACATCCAGAGACACTGGCATGCAAACATATCCTTTAAGCATGCAATGAATCCGTTTTTTTTAGTGTTCTGACGAGTCCTGGGACTGCAGATAAAAAATAACACTGTGCTAAATTTATCTTTATAGTACATGGTCTTCCACTAATGTTTCCTCTGACAAATGAAATAATATTGCCAAACAAAGATATGAGAGCATAGTTTCCCAATTTAGGTTGAGGAGGCCGAAGGTTGTCAAAATGAGATTCACACTTGTCAAAGTAAACCAATGCAAAAAATGTTAAAAATGGCTCGAGATCTTCTCCTGTCAATGTTTTGGCAAGTCGGAGCTCATACAATAAGAACTGAGATGGAGAAGATAGACGAGGTTCCACTGGTTTAGGGGAGCGAACAAACTAAAAGAGTAAACGAGAACTTACAGTTTGGATGAAACTGAATCAGAATAAACCGCTCATAATAGACTGCAACCTTGAAAAGAATTGGAAAGCTCTAATTATCTTCAGCCAACTTTGTAAAATGAGGTCAGCTTTCTCTTTTCTTTTTTTTTTTTTTGCCAAGACAGAGGACGAAATAGTGTATTTTGTACCTGCCTTCAAAAAATGGACATAAGGAGAAATTACATAAGGAGATGCCTGTCGTTCGACGTTTTCATGCCATGCTTTTTTAAAAAATTTTTTTTAATATATACTAGGTGAAACATAACACATTTTGAGATGTTGGTGTCACACTGTAAAAAACATTAATTCTTTCAAAAACCCCACAAAATCTAAGAAAATCTAAGGAAGAAAATGCATAAACATGTATGTTGGGCATAAGTTGTCAACAACATGAAAACTCAGGAATAAACTCTACTGGATGACCAGAACTTAAATACAAAACTGTGATAGCACACAAACACGTTTATCGTCACATTCTTGCACTGCACACCCTTCTTCTCCTAGGGCTCGGGTTCACGTTAAATTCCTCACGCTGCACTCTCTGACCTCTCTCCTTTGACGTCCTGTGACCTATCAGGGACCGATCAGCTGTGCTGAATGCTGCAAACACGTAGAGTACTTGTCAACAGTGCAACACAGGCAAGAAAACACCCCCAAACACCAGTTTGTTCTCGTGTTATTGTTATGACCAAGGATGGAAGTTTACATTTTAGCAGCACAATCAATCTGAAGAGACACTACAGTTTAAATGGTGTTTGTTATATTTCCGATGTGTACTTAAGCAAAAATAGCTGTAAATCACAAAAAATAAACTATTCTTTTTTTCGAGATAAATAAACACCTTCCGGCTTTTTGATATTTTAAATAATCTTTCCAACAATGCCGTTAAAAATGAAGATATCATAATGACTGTAAATGTTCTTCTCAAAAGGATCATGTCTCTTTTTTTGTGTTGTTTTTTTTTTGCTGTGTTTCTTGAGAGGAGAAAACCAAGTCATTCCTGACCTTTAAATTCTGACTGGTTTATGTTGCTGGGAGCTATTTGACAGAAATATTACATCTGAAAGGTCATTGCGCTTTATTATAAATATTATTATACAGGAGGAAAACAGAGAAGAGACGTTTGCACGCACACACACACACACACACGCACACACACAAACAGGGGTCACAAAAGCCAGGATGTCCACACAAGTAAACCATGACTCAGCAGATAACACTTATCGTGATTCATAACCGGTTAATGTAAGTAAATGAGCTGCACCAACACAAACTCCAAACAAAGAGGCCGGGGAGGAAATGCAGAGACTGACGGCAAAGAAAGGTTTACACTCATTTTGGCTTCACATAAGAGGGAACTTCCTTGAAATTATATCAAATTATTAAGAGATGAATCAAAAATGTATTAGTATATTGTAATAATACTGCACATGAAATGCATAAAAGTATCAGTAAATCTGTAAATAGTTAGAATGTTGGACATTAACAGACTGATGTAAAGTGATTGAAAGGCAACTAAGAGGCAGACATCATAAGAGTGATCTTCTCTTCTGCTCCTTTTCATTCACAATGTGCCGAATTTGAGGTTTTGCTGCTAAGACTGTTCATTTTAAATGACTTTTGAATAGAATAAAGAAAAGAAAAAAATAGGTTGTTAATGAGCATCCTGTGATCACGAGTTGCTGAATCACAGTTCCTCCTGTTGACTGTATTGACATGGCTGTGCTGCAAAAGGTTCAATCCTTTTCATGATCACAGAAGAGAGAAGAGAGAGAGAGAGAGAGAGAGAGAGAGAGAGAGAGAGAGAGATGTAGGGCAATAAGAAGAGA
>OMNM01039138.1:6340-32680 GCA_900302745.1 Parablennius parvicornis | reverse complement strand
TGCTGCTCATCCAGCCGCCCCGCAGCGTCCCGCATGGGCAGAAAGCTTCGTTCTTTTCAGCCTCTTTTCTCCTGGGTCAGCGGCCCGGGTCTCGCCATTATCACCGCGGCTGAAGAATGTAACTGTCCACAGCACGGAATGCGAATGCTCTGTTACTGAGCTGACCCAAACGACTTTCCGTAGAGGCGCTGTGATTGGCTGAGATGTACGGACTGCAATGCTGCATTCAATATACCTCGGAATAACGACCAGCCACACGGCTGCTATTGTAATGACTGAAGCAGCTGGTGCATTCACGATCCCCTATATAATTTTAAACTCTCAGAAAAAGCGTAGGAACTTTGTATATACTGAGTAAAAATTCACCCTAACTATAGTTTATACTGATTTTATTAGATCTCTCTAACAATAATTATGAAATGTTGAGATTTAATTATGGGTTTAGCCACTGAGCTGCTTTAATTTCTAACCTTTTTAGCTGTTTGAGCCATTCAAACAAACTTCATTCAATATCTTTTGCTGTATTCTCCAAAACTGTAGACCACACTGATTTATTTCTAATAGATCATATTTATAAACTTTTAACATTTTATTAGATTAACAGTTTTAGTCATTGTAGTAATTTTAACTGTTTTAGTTATTTATAGCCCTTTTAGATGGTTTAGCAAAGCTTAAGACCAATTGAAGTTGTATATATAACATGACTATAGTCACTAAAACTGCAACTGAAATTTAGAAATGTCAATTGTGAAATGTTTACATTGTATCACAGTTTTAGATATATTTAGCCTTTTTGGCCATTTGATCCATTTAAACGACCTCAGCCTGATACATTTTTGATATATTATTTCAATACATATATATCTTTAATTATGAACATTCCATTGATCTTTTTTTAGCCATTGTACCATTTTTATCTGCTAATTTTAGCTATCTTAGTCAGTTTTGCTCATGTTTCATCCTAAAAATAATGAATCTTAAATGTATTTTTTTACTGTATTGACCATCATTTATGTGGAAAATATTTCTGTCTACTTCACATTGTTGAGCCTATTTTAGTTATTTTTTATGCTAATGGTTTGGATATTTAGTTGTTGTGTTTTTGTTATTTTGCAATTGTAGGTATATAGTGTTTTCCCCGTTTCTCCCAATTCAACACATTTATTTAACAAATCTCTTTGTCATTCTTTCTAGCCACTTGGAATGTTTTATAGTTTGTCATATCAAGCTTGAATGATAATCAAAATGAAATGGATATTCTTATTTACATGTTATTTTCTAGAGAAGCTGAAGATTTCGGGTATAAGAGGTGGATTCTTGTCACTGTCTTCTGGGATCCTGGATATTACTATCTTCATGTGAAGATAACACATCCTCACATGAAGTTGTACCCATGTTTTCAAATGTTACCACCAAAAAGCCTCAAAATGATCAACAGACTCTTCTGACTTTACTTACTTTTACATCTAAGGCTTCCTCCTCCTTTGAAGCAAAAAAAAAAAAGAAGAAGTAATTTCAATCAGTCAATCATTTTAGACTTATTCATTTCAGCAATCATAAGACCTTATTTCAGACTGGGTTTGTGCAAATCCTGGAAAAAGCAGATATTTAAACAATATATTAGAGTAAAACTTGCTTGATTTGGTTTGGTTACCTGAGCATTGTATTTGTGGTATTGAAGAATACTACGACTTAAAACGCAGCATGGTAAATCTAAGGGCTTTTGCGCCCTCATGTGTTGAAATTGACGAATTACAAGACGCCGCTGATGTTTTGAAACAAAATTGAATTTATTTATTAATAATTTAGCAAAAATATATAAGCAGAAATTTAATCAATTAGTTTTTAAGATAATACTTTAATAATCCCACCGCTCTCAGTACGACAGCAGCCCCACAGTTAAAAGTGCAAACAATAAAAACAGTAAATGACATTAGGTGTTCGCTCAGTGTGTACTTTAGATGTGATTGATTGTTCTTGATAAAGTTGCACAGGAGTACACGATGACTCCTATGAGATTTGACTTCCTACCAAGAAAATTCGAGTAAATAATGAGGGTGTTTTCCACAACATAGCATGATTATTGATCTGGTGGCTGTTGTGAAACTACCGTTATACGATCAATATACTAATCAATTCTGACATTGTGTTGTGTTTTCAGTCTCTACCAACAACTCATTTAGCAGTGTGCAAACATTTTGGCGGCCATAACATTAAGTACAGGGACGTACAGGGATCTCCTGTTGAGAGCTAATCCCCATCTAATACAGCTAATCTGTGTTTATCTGTTCAAATCAAGAGGATTTATAGAGCTGCGTCTGTCACATCTCAGCAGGAATCACCAAATATGGTTTTTAGTTTTTATTTGACTTGGTTAAATGTGTAAGAGCCAAGAAACAAATAGCTGCAAGTCCAAGATCAACTCTGAAGTACACAAGGTTCAAAGATAGCATGTTAGTTTTAATCATCAAATGAACTGATATTACAATTTAATACATTTTATTTCATAGAAAGAGGGAAAAATATATTTAAGTCATGAAAGATGCAAATTATTGGGTTAGGAGGGAGCCTAAACTAACTGCCCTACTCCTCACATCTCAAGTGAAGCTGTGAAAAACTGAAATATCTTATTCTCTTGCTTCTCAATTAAAATTGAGGAAACATTCCCACCTCTCTCCTTATGGCTGAAGAAAATCATGAAATTATTTAAAAATTACTGAGTTTTCTTTTTTTTTAAACAAACTACCACCTTCTACAATTGGACAGTTCAGTGACATTTTCACTCACAGTGATTACTTTACAGTACATTTCGTACAGGGAGAAGACTGGTTTGATTCCAGGGCTTTCTGTGTGGAGTTCGCATGTTTTCATGGTGTCTAGGTAGAAATGCGTCGGCCTGAAAACAACTATATTTCTGTGTCCCAGCCACATGTGCTCAAATGTTTTCCGCCTTTGAAGATCTAGTGTAAAAAGAATCCACTTTGAGCTGTATGTTGTAAAGCATATGGTGAACTGAGGAAGAATGTTGTTGAAGTTGCAGTTTTTCTGATTACATTTTCATATTAATACTTTGTTGCACTGAAACAAAGTGAAAGATTTAGAGTTTTAATTATTTACATACATATGTATAATTTACCAGTCCAGCCCACTTGAGATCAGACTGCTCTGTATGTGGAGGGTTCAGCTGGTTGCTGAATGAATGAATGAATAAATTAATGAATGGTACCAGGTGTATGTACACACGTGGAAGTATAGAATAAGAAGCCAAAGATGCTTATAAGAACTGGTGGATGAAACTAAGTTTAATAGTCATGTCATGTATAAGAAGTGCTAGGAGCGTGCGCAGGCCCCTGGCCATTCGTGCTGGTGCGTCTGTTGAGCCATCTCCACAGAAACTATCAAGCCACCCTGACTCATCAATCTTCCATTTGTGTTTTATCTTAGTTTAATATCCCAGAGAGTGTGTAAATGACTTGTTTGTATCTGGACAATGAAAGTAAACAATCATTTTCTGCACAGGTTTCCTGGGGAATTTCTTTATTGCATAAAATGTACATGTTAGACATGACACGACCACCTTACGTTAAGATATATCAAAAACTGTCTGGTTGGACCAGTTAAATCAGAATGTATGGAACTCAGACTACCAGCTACAACTCTAAAGTTGCGGTGGCACATGGAGCGAAACAATGAAACGGAAAAGCACACCAGCTGTGAACATCAGCCAAACCCAGTGGACGCACGCCGTTTACAGGAGAGGCTTCATGACAAGCAGTCGATGGCGCGGGATCCGAAAACATCTCAAATCACCCGGAGTGAGAGAATCAAACACGTTTTAGCAAAATTAGATTTAGAATATTTTTCTTAAACTCTAGTTTGTATTTAACTGTGAAAAGATTCCATCGTAAATCGAGAGCGATAACAGTAGAATTCGGGCTTGGGCACATCGCCAGCTTGTTCCAGTCAGTGTGAGCGTCGAACTGTCAGAGATCAGAGGTCACACGGACCACCATCTCTGACACTCTTTACCCTCATCCACCAGATGATGGCCCCCCCCGGCCCGGCCGCCAGGAGCACGTTCCTCCTCCCTGTCCGCTCAGTGGACTGTAGTCTGGAACGCAAAGACAGACGCTCGGGTCGTCACATGTCAAAGTATTTCATCCAATCTGGCTCCTCTTCTGTCTCCACCTGAAATCTCTCTCTCGCTAAACCAGTGAAGCATCTTTCTATCAACACGTCACCTTGCTTTATCAGAGTCGATAAAACAAAGTAAGGAACAAACATCCCTATTGAGACGAGATGTTCTCATGGGAGCGTGACGAATTCTTCACGTTAGGATTACAAACAGATCAAAGACCTTCACACACACGCTGCAGGAGCTGGTTGGCTGGGAGTGTTTCCCTCGGAGCTACGTACCGGTGCTGCGGAGCGGCTTCTTGACCGTCTTTGGTTTCAGGGCAGCTGATGATGACGAGGCCGCCTCGTCATGAGACGGTACGAGACCTTTGTAATTTTCTAGCTTCTGCCTCCTCTTCTCCTCTTCTCTCTGTCCACCAAACACAGAAAACACTGTGACGTTCTGGAAACAGACACCCCCACCTCTCTCTCCTCTTGCGGTCGTACCTGCTTCTGTTTCTCCCTGAAGAGGACAGCTTTAGCGTCCAGATCCTCCTGCATCTTCCTGCGAGCAGCCTCCATGGCTTCCTGTCGCCGGGCCACAAATGCAGCATCTGTGCAAAAGAATAAGAATGCATGGCACTGAAACCTGCACATCTGATCCTCTCATTTACATAATCCAAATGAAGAGCGGAAATTTGGCAGATGTGGCGCAGATGTTCTAGGTTTTTTATGCCCTCTGAAACAGAATGTGTGAGATTCAGGCAAATCATGAACACTACGTGAATCCTCATGTGACCCTGATGTATGTGGTCATGATATGGTGAGCACTTAAGTACATTAAGTTTGGGATTTGTCTTTCCATATATCTACCAGGTATGAAATAATCAGGGCTGTCAAGCAATTACATGTTTTAAAGTATTCAATGTAATTAAAACATTCTAATCATGATTAAACTTCCCTTCACATTCTGTCATTTCATATCAGCAGTCCATGAATGCACAAAGAATGTAAACATCATTCAGGAACTGAATATTGCCCTTGTTGGTGTAACGGTACTGAGTCACACATGGCTGTTGATGGTTATGTAAATGTTGCCATGGTGATGGTGGGTGGGGTAGAAGGACCTGCATGTGCACCTTGTGTCGCTGCAGAGGCCGTGCTGGACTCGCTCTGTCTGGAGCTTCTCTTCTTCAGCTGCTGGATGAGCAGGACGAGGACAAACGCCACCAGGAGGAGGTGCCACCCGTACAGAGACAAGACCTCTCCGACTGGGGAGCAGTGCACACACGCACAGACAGGGAACTTGTCAGGTGATCAAAACATGTGTTAATTTAAATAGGTATATAAAATTCACCATATTCTCTAAACAACAGGCAGAGCAGTATTTATAAGTCATTGGTATTGTCATAAAATAACCGTGTGGTAAAACCGACAATAAAATCCGGTCAACATGTGACGCTGTCTGCAGCCATCTTGAGCTGAACTCGATGTCCTGGAAGCTGCGTGTGAGTTTACCTTTTGACTAGCGAATTTTTGTTCCACAACAATGGAAACGGTTCAGATTTTGATGTTTTGTAAAGCTTTCGCCTTGATCTAAGATGTGTCTCTTTACAACCACATTGTGCTTCTGAGGTAGTTTTGTGGAAACTTTATATTTTCTACAAGATTGGGCATTTCATATTGACCTGATTATAACACAGTTGCTGCATATTTGTTGAGAATAGGTGGGAACACGAGGTTCACAACTTCTGATTTGGGCTTTATGACAAGATGTGTTATCCTGCTGGAAGCAGCCATCAGAAGCCACAGCTGATCAAGGGACAGAAATTGTCACACTCTACAGTTTAACCTAACTCTGCTAGTACCAAGGAGCCTGAAGTGTGCAGAAGTACTTTTCTGGATGGTTGATTCAAGACAGGAAGGATCAACGCAATGATGAAACAAAAACCTGATCAGAAATTGACCGAATGTCTTGTGATTAGTTGACAGTTTTGCCTTGTACTGCTGGAGACCATCTACTGAAAGATGTTTCAGCATTTATCTTAGTTCCTGCTGACTTTTTTGTCATGTTCAATAAGCCTGATCATTCTCCTCTGAACTCCACAGAGAACTGCTGCTCAGTGGCCAGCTTCTGTTCACACATTCAGTAGAAACTCTTTAAATGGCTGTGTGACAGTGAGAATCCCAGGAGAGAAACTCAGAACCATGCTGCGTTTAAAGACAGGTCTCTTCATTTGAAGGAGCAGGTCAACAGGCGTACCTGATGCTGCGGACCATAGATACGATAGCACACAATAATAGATGAAGGTATGACACAGACAGTGAAATCTTATTGACGACAACTACTCGAAACAGTAAAAATATAGGTCAGGATTTCAATTAGCTGCTTGCTAACCCCAGTTTGATGAGTCAAATAATTAAAAAGGAGCGGAGTTTTAGACTTCCTGGGTTTTTATTCAAACAGTCTCAGTTGTAGTTAAAGGTTGTATAGTTAGTAAAACATGTGAAACCAGCAGAGCTATGTGGGTGTTTTTTTTTTTTTTTTTTTAAATCTTACCGATGTCAGCGAATGAACTCAGGTCCTGGTTTTTAAGCGGCTGCTTCTCCACCAGGAAAGGAGAGTCGTCGTTGACGTCTTCGATCTCCACGTCGTCCATGTCGGGCTTTAAACGTGGATATCCGCAGTAGAGACTCCGAAAAGCGAACAAACTCAGCAGCTCTCCGTTTTATTTCTGGTGGTTTCTTCTTCCTGTGTCCGCCATGTTTGTTTGAAGCTAAAAATGCACATCATTTGAGATGACGTGTCACCGCGCGACGTAAGTACGTACGCATCACTGAAGCACCGCCCCCTAAAACTTTAACATTCAGTTTCTTTACTTTTTCTATTAAAACTGATAAAGCACAATATAAGCAAGTGTCGTCTCAATGGAGAGAAACCAACTCTGTTTGACCAGCCCTCACGGTGTCTTCGAGAAATCTGTAATCAAATTAAATTTACTGTTATTGGCTTTATCACATCTAACATGCGTCACATTATTGGTTGATGGTTGGGTCCAGCAATTATTACTATAGGAGTAAAGTTGTAAAGTGTATGTAAAGTAATGTAAAGTAAATGTAAAATTATGGCGAGGAGTTCACAGGCAAAGCACTGGCTACGAGTGTGGGAAGTCTGCATATGCAGTGGAGCAGTTTCTTTTTTAATTTCCATCTCTTCAATTTCAAATATTATAGAACCTTCTTGGGTTTGTTTCTAAATAAAGAGTGAAAATGTCACTGAATTGTCCAGTAGATTTCTTTATTTTGAGGACAAGATGTGGATTTAGGGGAGAGGCTGGACCATCAAGAGATATTTTTTGTACTTTATGTTGGATTTGAACCTACTGAACCTAGTTTAAAAAAAAAGTGTTTTTACTCATGTTCCCAGCTCAAAATTTACAAAAATGCCACACTGATTTCCAGATTGACTGGTACTAAGAAAAAGTGACAGTAACTGTAGTTCATAATTTTTTTTTTCTGAAAACAATTCTTATTGAGCAGTACTCAAGTCAGCTTGTTTCAGCCCTCAGTAAAGTGCATATTTTTCATTTGCCCCTCGGGAAAATTAGTTGCTCACCCTACTCTAAAACGCACTTAGTCTTTCAATACATACACATCAAAAAAAAAAATTGGTGCCATCTTCTCTTCAAGGCACTTGTATTCCTCATATTTCACTTAAAAATTGTACAATTCATTATTTTTCTGCTCACTGCCTATCAAATTAAAAATGTGTTTATTATTTATCAGTGATCTCAATCATAATAAACTCTCTGGGTGAAATGCTGAAGCCATTGTCTTGCTCAGCAAATCAACTGTCCTATGATTTGATTAGTTTGCAACATTAAAGCCCAAAAAATAAATTTAAACTCATGAAGAAAAGCCACAACCATATAAGAAAATCAGTTTAATACCCATCACTTTACAGAGTAAAAAAAAAAAAAAAAGAAAGAAAAAGAAATCAGGTCAATACGTGTTCAACACAAATCTACAAGCATCAAAACGCTGCCTTCAGCATTAACTCAGGATCCATTAACAGGTGGCTCTTCTTCCATATCTTCATCATCCTCTACTTGTTCCTCTTCGTTCATCTCTTCGCCAGAGCCTCCATCCATGTGCTCCTCCATCTGTGGAGCCTCCTCATCTTCCTCTTCCTCTTCCTCCTCTTCGGCACCTGGATTGACATTGATATCAGAACATGAGATCAGTCATGGATCCACTTGGACTCCTTTATAGTTTAGGCGTATTAAACAATCCCAACTGTAGCCATTACTGTGGCTAAATAGTGTTATTACAAATACAAACGTGGGGATGTTTCAGCTTCAAGCAGTTGAGACTCAGAGAATCTCAGCCAGCACTGACCTTGTCGGAGGTCCCGGCCTGGAATCTGCCCTGCCTGCAGCATCCCCTTCAACCTCTCGACTTCCGCCAGGGACGAAGCGTTGGCAATGGCGTTCTGAAACACGGACACGTCAATGTCAGCTTGTGCACTCTAATAAACTCAATTCTACATCAACGGAGTGTTTTCTCAAATCCATAAAAAACAAATAAATAAAGAACCAATATCAATAAAGTCAAATTAAATCGGTTTGAACACATTGATTGGCATTCTTCAGTTTCTGGCAGCACTCTTGTAGCCGTCTATGCAGAAAATTAGGAGTCAGATTTTTTATTTTTTAAACAACATTCACGTACTACATGCTCCAGTCGAGCTACAGAAGCTACGGATGCTAGCAGGTTTAATAAGATGGTATGTTGGATTTCTGAAGCGTTAGAATAACCTGGAGCACACACCTATACAACGCAGAGTTGAAAAGAAGCCTATGAGCAGGAGTCATCTACAGTTCTACGTTTTGGGTGAGTCACAGCACCCGTAAAGGCCAGGCATATGTACTACAGGCTCTTAAGCCTCGTGTCAAGCTTCGTTCATCATGACGGGCGGCAAAATTATTTTTTGAAAACGCTGGAGAGAAAATAAAAGCCATTTTGGTTCGGGTTGATGGGACACGAAATGTGACAGAGAAAGCAGGAAGTAAACCTTGATGGCTTCCACGTCGGCTTGGGACGGTCCCGTCTTCTTTTCAGGCTGTGCAGGAACTCCAGGAGTGAACCTGAAAGGAACATCACACCTCACTCTGAGCATCTGCGCACGCACGGGCTTCTCTGACCTCCAACCAGTGTAGTCACTCTCATGTGTAGTATCTTTTCTTGAGTCAAATACACTGATACATCGTCCAGAGACAGCAGTCCTGAAAGCTTCTGGCCGAGATCTGCTGAGGCAGCAGTGCACGTGTTCAATTTAGTTGGGAAATTTAACATGAATTCAGACTGGTGGACAAACTTTTTGTCTCAGTGTCGAGGAAGATTTGAGCAAATAAAAACACTTGGAAGAATTTTGTTTTAAATCTGGACTTTGTGGTCATGCTGATTTCAAACACTTTAAATGTCAAATGGTGCAACCACAAAAAGATGAGAAGCACACACTTAATATGCCAAATAAACGAAAATTAAATCTACCATAAATGCAAAGTACTCACAGTGGAGTCTGGCATGAAAATATGCAGCTAAAATGCTTCTTGTATTTTTGAGGAACACATTTGCATTCAAGTTATTTGAGACCAGGACGAGAAGGTAGTGATCAGTCCAGACCTGACGCCGGATTTTTATGCAATTCATGCCAATCTTGTAGTATAAATGATCGACGGCCTTTATGTTTCTCCAGCCGGGATCCAGTGCTTCTGAAGAGCTGCTGTCTGACGCGGACATTCGTCTTACGTTTTGGTTCGCCTGGCAATATCCTTTGCAAGCTGAGCCCCCCGTTTGCCCTTGAACATTTTCTCCGCCTCCTGGCGTTCCTATGGCGATATCACACAGTTTCAGTGAAAAAACAAAAGTGGTTAAGTGCTGGCTGAGCTGAGCAGGGCGACAAAACCGGAGCACAGACATCCACAATTCACAACAGCAGATTTCCCATCATCTCTCACAGCCTGTGGTGACATTAGGACTTCAGATGTACTTTTGACGCCAACTCATTCTCTTACCTTCAGTTTTACCTTCTGGAAGTCAAGTACGCGGATCTGTGGGATTTTGTTGATGACGTACAGCCTGTAATGCTTCTTGTTTGTCACAGGATTCCTCAACAGGCTACAAAGTAAGTACAGACGTATCAGATCAGGTCTGCAGACTTGTTAACATTAAAAAAAAAAATCAACATTCGTAGCCATACCTGAGGAGAGTCAAAGTTTTCACTGAGGCCAAAGGGTCTAGGTCGCCCTGCACAACATCAAACACGAGTGCCTTTGTGAGCATCCACCAAGTATCTGCCATCAAAAGTAATTTCAATATAGAGTATTTAAACTCACCAGCTCCTGGATGTTGTTGTTGGTGAGAACCAGCTCAGTCAGACTCGGCAGGCAGTGCTCCAGATTGTCACCGATGCGACTGAAGCCACATGTCAGAAGTTTACCAGCATGAAGTGACAATGTTTCACCGAAAAACTACAGATGGATCATTTTCATACTCCCTCTGTGTACTTAAGGTCAAGTCATTCAAAGCTTTTAAAACCACATTAACAATCTGACGAACGTTTATATTTTGTTAACCTTGTTGAATGCAACAAGATTTTGCCTTCTGTGACAAGACTCGCAGCACTACAGGTGATGATCAGAGGTAAATTCTTCTGTATGCTGCAATCTGGCATTATTTCATGCATGCGCACAATCAGACATGTCTATCTCGCACTCTTCGCAGTGACGTGTAGAACTCACCAGATTCTGTTGTTGTTCATTAGCAGTGTTTTCAGTCTCCGAAGCAAAGGGAAGCCATCCAGTTTCCTGATCTCATTATCAGAGAAATCGATGGTGTCGAACTGGTCCAGAGTCGCTCCCAAGTTTTCAAGCACGGGAATTTTGTAACCTGTGAGAAAAAAAAAAGATAAAGACACATCCTTCCTTTGGCAGCTAAAACACTCTGTTTTAGTTTTAGATTTGTGTACTAGCTTCTTCTTATCCAGTTAATTGATATCAGTCTTCGTGATGTTTACATAAAGTATATTCTCTGAAAAGTTATGAATATTATATATGGTGGAGAGTTCGTTTCCTCTCACAGTGTTGTTAGCTTCTAGCCTTGTAAATCATGAATTTGTGTCAGTACGGTATGAAAATTAACACCTGAAAGACCCTCAACTTACATTTACTTTTAGTCTCAAAAATAATTTGACTGCTGAATAAACATTTACTATGGTTGTTTCAAAACTTACAGATTAGCTTATGATTAATGTTTTTCAAAAGTTGAAATGTAGATATCAGACCCATCCTGACGTCCTACATCATAAAGAACGAAGAGGAGAATCTTTGAATGTAAAGAACACCACCTTGCTATGGGAGAGATAAGGATTAATATCTTTCTATAAAGGGGAAACAAGGATCAATATAGATTTCAAGGGGCAAGATAAGATCAATAACTTTTTGCGGGAAGAAATATGGAACAATACCTTGCTAGAGGGAGTTAAGTAAATTTCGATTCAATGTGGTGTGCTTTGCTAATGCTCACTGAAAATTCTCTGCATATTTAGTTTAGTCAAATCAAGACATTAATGTTGATAAAACATGTTACATTTGAGTCACGGGTTAACAGAGGATGAAATAAGTATAAAAATCTATCTTCATTTCACCAGGGAATACGTTTGTCACGTTACAATTTGTCTTTTGTTATATTTTAATACCAACGCTGGGAAATTTAGAATTCAAACACAACATGTCATTGCGACACCGAGCATGCTAAAGATTGGTTAAAATAAAGACCGAATGTGTTAAAACAACAAAGAGCAGTGATTCCTATTAGGTTTGTATTTTTTGGTACTGCCGCTTTGGTCGATAAATTTTACTATTTTCATCTACCTTCAATACTGTTCTTGTATTTTAATATCATCCACATTTGTGAGGTTATTGTCTAGTAATGTTTTTTTTTTTTTTTTTTTTTAATTAATATAGGTTTTAAACAATTTGCAGAGCGGCCCGCCTAAAGCGAGCAGACCGGTGTTTCGGATTAACCCGTTTCCCTTTTAACTTGAGACCGACTTACAAGTCCGTCGTTGCCGCTCGTAACATTAAACAAGAGAGATACAAAAGGTACACTTCGTTTTAAATGTGGCTAAACGGCGTCCACCAGAACAGCTACATAGTTCTGTCGGGTTTATAACATGCGTTGTTCCTTGCAGCAACAACGGACACCAAGGAAGTCGGTCACCAGTTAACAGGACAGCCAGTTAATCCGTAACACCAGCTAGCAGACCGGCTAACGTGGGACAACTATGGTGCTGTGACGGCGTCTTGAAACTTACCTCGTAAGTCCAACTCTCTGTCCCGCACAGGGTTGGTGTATTGAGCAGCCTGCTCAATGAGCTCCGCGGAGAGTTTCACCATGTCGACGACACACAATACAGGAGTTAAAAGGGTTTTGTATGTAGCATGAGCACAAAAACCGCGTTACGCAGTGTGCAACGCTGCTTCACACTGACCGGGACCGGAAGAGACGCGCACACTTCCAGCGCGGGTGACTTCCGTTTTATTCTCCACAGCGCCCCTACTGAATGGAGGGCGAAATGAGCCGCTGCAGCCTTAAAACAAAAACGAGTTGTACCGTAATAACTGTTGAAAGCAAGATATGCCGTTGAAATTACCTCTACACAAGTATATATACGTATATATACCTCTGTATGGTATAGCTGTAAATTTGTTGTATATTTCCCAATTCATCTTATATTTGTATTTAGTCTATATTTCATATTTACCAGCATATGGAAAATATGTACATTGCTCTTCTGGATTGGATGCCAACCGACCTTTCATTATTCTGTATTTGTTTATATGTATGATGAAAATAAATTATTAAAATATATCCAAGATTTATTAGTTGACAGGGGGAGAGGAGGGGCTGAAACAGTTTGTGTCCAGGGTGGGAGCACCTCATCTCCGGGTCCTGGGGGTGTACAGCTTCTGGAGAGGTTTCTGTTACATCTTCTCAGCAGAGTGAATAACTTTTTAAAAATATATAATTTTCACCATCAGGAGCAGCCACAGTGTAGCTAAGACTGTGGTAGAAATCACACACACACGGGGAGAATATGCAAACCTCACACAGAAAGGCCCCAGCTGGATTTGAAACCGGCCCTTCTCGCTGTGAGCTGAGGCTGCGGTGAAGTAAAAGAAGTAAAATATACAATGAAGTGAATAAAGCAAAATATACTAGCACTCAAAGAAGCAGAATATAAAATATACTAGAACGTAAAGAAGCAAAATATACAATTTACCAGAGAAAGAATAAAAATGTACAATATACCTTATCAGAAAAGATAAACACTATATTATGAAATATGTTAATACAATAAGTAAAATGTGCAAAAAAATGTTTTAAAGGAGTAAGTACAGAGATGGAGGTATATGATGATGAAGTAAAAACAAATGCAGCACATGATAACTAAGAATGTAGAATTTACTATGGACAGTGGAGTGGGGAGACAGGAGACTATAACACATTCAGGTTGTTCTGATGTTGTAGTCTGTTTGCTCTGTACAGTTGGAAACCATCAGCTGTACCATGGAGTCCAGTGTAACTTCACACAGCCACACAAACTGTGTGACACAACCAGCATACTGACTGTTCCTGAAACTGCTTCTTTCTTTTAGATACAAATTAAAGAGTATGAAACTACCACCTCTGACAAACCCAACACAATTCAGTTCATCCTCATGTGTCGTTTCAACCAGTAATAAGACACCAAGCACTGTGCCTATACTAATTAAATAAATATGACATTGTATGTTCAATTAAATTTGTTTTTTTTTTAACTAAATTTGTTTTTTTTTAACTCCACATTCACATATATAATAATCAGACTTACAGATCAAATCATTCCCACCAGTGATGTCAAAGACCATAATCAAAACTGCTCAGGCCAACCCACTATTAAGGGAATCTCCTTCCACAGAAGAGCATGGAAGGCTTCTGACAGAATATGTACTCAGACTTCTGCATGTCGGAGTGAACAAGATCCTCTTCACATTTACTCATCTCTTTACAATTATTCCAAAAATTTGTATTTTCATTTATGTATTTCAGCTTTTTTTCTTTTTTTGTAGAATGAGCTTACTTTTCAGAGAAATTCGTTTATGAAAGTTATGCAAAGCCTACCCAATACCGGCTATAGATTTGGATTTGGTTGGAGTTTATAATTCATGGTTCATTATTTTGTTACTTTTTTAAAGAAAAATATTACTACCTTAGTAATTTTGAAGGAGATCTCTGGCTATTTGGATTCCCTGATATGTATTTGATCTGGCAACGCTGTTGTCAGAAACATGGGCTGCATGTCAGCCATATTGGCCAGGTCAAATAAGCCTGGTGGAAATTACAAATCAAGAAGCACAGAATTTACTGAAGAGATTGATTAAATTCCCCCACGTTTCACTGAGATCTTTCTAAGTCATGCACAGTGCATCATTCATGTTTGTTTATTTTTCACAATATTTCCTGGGAATATTATATATTTCTGCATTGTTTGTGATCTGTTTTAATCTTTTGTAAAGAATGTGTAAACCAGCTCAATCTTCAGCTGTTATTGTAGTAAAAGACATTTGCTCCGCTGTCTTTTATTTGCTGACTTGTGCTGACTTTATTATAGAATTTTTTTCTGTTGTACTTTATAATTTTGGCAGACATATTATGGACGGACAGACGGCTCAGAAGTCCTAGAGTGAAGCACAAATTGCCTTAGGAAAGGAGATGAATGCCACAATGAGAAATGGCGACTTTTTTTTTTTTTTTCTTTGGGATCGTTATGTTGTGTTATGGAATGCGCATGTAAGTGAACCCAGAGTGTAATATGGATGCATTTGTGTGCATAACTGTGGCCAGTGCACAGTCGGTGGACACGCAATGCAGAAAGCATGGATGGGCCTTTAGTCAGCATACCCTGTCAGCTTCAGTCATCTTTCATTACAATCATAGCTTTTTCTAATTAGGACACAACAGTCTCCTCTGTTGTCTCCAACCTTTTGTGTATGGTTGGACTCCCAGTCTCCTTTGATTCCCACATTAAACATTTGAGCAAAACATAATTTCACCATCTCAAAAACATTGCAAACCTCCATCCATTACTCACTCTGCCCGACCCCGAAGAGCTTGTCCATCCCCTTATCTTCATGTTGGACTATTGATCTTTAGCATCACAAACAAAAACCTTCACACACTTCAGTACATTCAGAACAGCGCTACCAGACTACTCACAAAAACCAAAAAACATGACCATTTTCCATCATCAGTCCTTCAATCCCTCCACTGGATACTATCTCTCTCAGAATACATTACAAGATCTGCCTCCTTCACAGATTGCAAGACACTTTTTTAAGGAACCAGTTAATCTGAGTCTTTCCATCTCAATGACTGACAGCATTTCTTTAACACATTTTTGAAAAGGTTTAGCTGAAGGAGACTTCCTGAGTCTTTTAGCAGTTATCTTGCCCAATGCAAATGATGTTTGTATAGGTTTGGAGAGGTCATTAGTTAACTGAGAGCAGCTCTGCATCTGGTTGAAAAAGTCCTTTTTAGGCCTTGGAATAAGAGTCAAGAAAAAAACAAATGCCCACTCACCCTGGTCAAAGGATCATGCACATCCACTGATAAGACTGATTTACTTTTATTCCCAGCATATTTTATTGATGAAGTACTTCGGAGACATCTTGTGTTGAGAACAAAAACAAAACAAAAGTCTTCCAGGGATTAAGACTATTTGATCAGGGTGGATGATTGCTGGCATGTGTTCATTTAACCAGCACGCCATCATTTTTGTGATTATTCTCCTGTCAAAACTCTGAACAGCAACCGGACTGTAGCCGGCTGGATCCCTCTCCTCTATCTCTATTTTCAATATGAGACAATATTAGACTCGTGATTGATAAACCTTGTTGATCCAGCTCATTCTGTGTTTTTTGGTTGGTTTAATGTGTATTTCCTGTAGGAAAACCACATTCACAGTGAACAATTAAAAATGTAAACCTTTTCTGTTTTGATAATATGATCAAGCCTTCTGACATTCCGTGACACCACTGTGAAAAAATGTATGAAGGGGAAGTTTAGTTTGAATATAAGTTATGGGGCATTGACAATGGGGCATTGACAAGCCAAGAAAGGATCTGATCTTAGCATAGCTTAAACTTTCAAGAAAACCTGATGAGTAGCCATCTGATAGGGGCACAAACATGCTTTTTGATTAGTTTAATAGACCCAGACAGTCTATTAAAAGAGCTAATATGCCCAAAGTGGATAGAAACTGTTGTCTTAGAGCAAAGAGGCCTGGTGCACAGAACGATGCAGTGGGAAATGGGCTGACCTGGCATCATTGCTTTAGATGGAACATTAAAACTAAATTAGACTATAAACGTTTTACCAAATCCAAGTGTGTGCAATGATTCAAACATGTATGGTCATTCAACTTGGTCAAAGGCCTTATGTGCGTCCAAGGATAAGACTAATGTACTTTTGGTCACAGCATTTTATATTTATAAATGGTTAAGAACACACCTTACATTTACATATGAAAACCTGCCAGTGATGAAGATCACTGTTTGATCAGAGTGGATGATTAATGGCAAGTGTTTGTTTAGCTGACATGTCATTATTTTTGTAATTATTTTCCTATCAAAACTCTGAAGGACAACCGAACTCTAGCTGCCCAGATCCGTCTCCTCCTCCCTCCCTCTGAGCACACAAAAGTGCAGGATAAATGGACACTTCTGAGTCACAAAGAAGATCTAATTCATTGATCCTGCAGGATTTGTATTACATCTTGTAAATCATGACTGGCCGGGCCATCACTTCTAGTTTCTAGTCTGGAAAAATCATGACCTCACTCCCTGTATATTCTATAGGTTGCATCCTACTGCGTCACGTTATCAACTCTTTATGCTGAAAGTGGTGGTGCATGCCAGGATGGCGTGCTGTCTGGTGTTAGTTGCCAGTCTTTGCTGCAGCAGTTTTGGTATTAGCTTGGAGACATATTCCATTGGTCTGCCCTCCTCTCCACCCTCTTGTATCCTGATAATCTTGATATTTTGTCTTTTGTTGGTTCTTGTGCTTTGTCACTTCAAGCGTCTGAACACGAGCCTCAATGTCACTTATTGCTAGCTTGCTGCGAGTAGCCTGCGAGGCTAGCAGTGATTGAAAGTTAACTTTGAATGTGTCAAACTGTTTATTAATGTCTCTTAAGATCGATTTGGACATCTCCCTGCATAATTCAAAGCACATACAGAAAATTTGGCAACGGACCAACCTTAGTATTAGCATTGCCACCTGCTCCCGTGGGCTGGTCGTTGATGGCTTTAGACTTGTAGGAAACACTTGTCTTTGGCATGGTTTGAATTTGTGATTGTTTAAAAAGGAAGAAGTAAACATGATGCTTAACTGGTGCGATGTGGTTGAAATGAACTTTCAGAAGGTCAGGGGGAGGAGCACACAAACAAGTCAACAGCCTGCATCTCAATTGTATATGAGTTCAAAACTCAACCTCTAGAGTGGTAGTTTTCATGTCAAAACCATAAAACTGTTTTATGCATAATGAACATCTGACACCTACGGGAAATTGTTGAAATCCTGTATAGTATGGGACCTTTAAGTATCACCCACATGTGCCAAAATGTGTCAGTGGGTGCGGATGTGTGTGTTTCTACATCTGTAGAGACTGGTAAAAATCTGAATCCAAGACCGTGCAGGTTTAAGTTGAATCAGAAGAAACAAATGTGAGTCAAGGAGTTTGCATATGTCTGTGTGGTCTCCTCTGTTCTGAAACGTGTCTTTGTACAAAGCTAAAGCCGAACAGTCAAGCAGTGACGTGAGTTGAGTTTCATGGCTGGTGAGGCACTGACTCCTCTGGAGTCAGATTTACAATTGTAAGAACTAAAACGAGCATCTTACTTAACTATTCATCCAACAGCATGCAACTGGTAATGCTTCATATCCTATCGGCATTCCTCTTTCAATTACACTTACACCAACACAAACATATACCCTACACAGGAACATATTTATCCTGCAAAGAAAGAGATAGGGCACCCCTCTTGTGTCTAAGCAATTCATATTTACTGTAAACAGATTAAAGTATAGAGATGTGTGCAGCACAAATTTAATTATGACCTTCAGGAAAAAGTTCTGTTATTTTTCAAACTTTAAATTCTGATGCTTTAATGAATTTTAAAAGAGGTCGTCTATCAAAATGATAAGAAAAAAAAATTATTTTAGGCCAAAAGTTTAGTTATGACATACTTGAAGTTTTTTCTACTTGCTCTTGTCTTATTTAAAAAAAAAAAAAAATTACAACGGAAAGCTCTATGATTCTCCATTTCAATGGAGATTATGGCCAAAGACGAAAGACGTGCTGATCAGTTCTGTTCCTACTGTGTTGTCAGTCTTTTTAATGCAGAGAATGACCTCTCCGCAGATGCTGTTGTTGCTGGTAGAGTGAGAGCCAGCTGGAGTAACTTTGTCTTCCCCTTTGAATTTCACTTTGCATTGATCGTAACATTCAGCAGTAAAAGTTTTCTCGCACATACATTAAAGACATTACACAGACTGTAGAGTAAAACAAATATTTCTGTAAAGTTCATATTGGCGATATGCCGAAGAACATAAACGGGTATGCGTCATTTGACCCCGTTTGTATTGGATTGCGTGGTCAGACATGAGGCACAGCTCTCCAGTGCCTCACTCGAGATTTCTGCCCTGTATTTGATTGTGAAATACTCAAATACATTGATTTTTCCTTAATGAAATGTCAAAAAATTTGTAGTCATACTGAAAATGCAAGTTTAACACAAATCACTGATAATATTATTTATTTTATGCACTTTTTTCTTTTTTTATCATGATGGCAGGTGAGTGCTTCACCTGCCTCCCCTGACTGCACGTCACTGCAGTCAAGCATGTGAGCCGTTCATCACCTTCATTCGTGAAAGCTGTGGCCGCATCCGGCTTGCGGATTACTCCTCAAGCTTGAATATTTGTAGAAGGCTTCTGTGGCAAAGGTGTCGGAGGGAGAGAGAGATCAAACCTAAGCTGTGATGACAAACCAGACAAACTCAGCAGCTGGAAGCACAGGGCGGGACACCAACACCAACACTTTTTTGCAAGTCAGGATCACACACAAATCAAATCTTTCAGTGAAGACCTGTCAGAGGAAGGAAACAAGCACTTGGCAGAGTCTTCGCACATAAGGATGTTTACTCATTTAACATTTATTTAACGTCAATGAGAAGTAATTACTGTCACTCACAAAGTTGATCTGTTAGAAATGAGAGTACACATGAAATATTGTGTAAACGCCAAACATCCGTCTGACCTGGCTGCCGGCGTCCCTTTACATCCTCATCTTCTTTCTGAGCACCTACCTGAGGTGGAGGAGTCAGAGTATCCTTAGGTAATAATTAATAATGATAGGGTGAAAACCTTGACAGTTCAGCGCTGATGAGGAGTTTGCATGTTCTTGTGCAGGTGTGGATTTTCTCTGAGTTCTCTTTATTCGTTTCACAATGAAAAGATGTACATACTGGGAAGTCTAATTGGTTACAAATGTTTGCTCGAAGTTGATTAAAGACCTTTCTGGGATGTAGCTAAACTCTCAAGTCAGCGAGGATTGTCTCTCTCCCTCTGCCTCCTGATTTTGAAGTAGAGAGGAAGATGATGAGTGGATGGACTGAGAGATCAAGTTACAGGATGGTAGAGGACATGCATATCGATATGAAATAAAACTCATATACAAATCAAAAACATGATAACCCAAACTGGCTTCTTTTCATTTAAATCAGGTTTTGAGATCAGCTTTGTTGGAAATTCTGTGTAAATCTCACATTCAAAATTTCAGCTTGATGCAGTTGGAGGACATATATAACATCGTTTCAAATTAAAATTTGAACTTGAGCGGCATCTCCCAACTGGAAAATGTTCCCACAAAGCACTCGAAGATGATGGACAAAAGAATGATACACTAATGGAACACAATATATACACATGATTTAAATATACAAAGTACAACAAACAATATTGGTGAATATCTGTTTTTCCAATATATACCCAAAACTATGATCATTCAAAGAAGAAAAACCTGATTAAATTATACATTATTAACTAAGGTTGTTTTAGTTAAGGTTAAATAAAATATATCGGGAACTTTATATTATATGATTATGCAAATTTTAACCATTTATTAGAAACAGAATCAGAAAACTTAACTGTCATTGGCCTAAAACAACAAATTTACCTTAGTTACTTTATAAATTCATGAAGACTTAGTTTGTCCTCTTTATTTCTCAATCCTTGATCAGTGATTCAATAGATAAATTAATGAAAGTGTTATATGCTGCTGTCAGCATTATCTTTACAGTCTCTCCAACAATGTGCTACAATATTAATTATACATTTAATAAATTGTTATTTTATCCATGGAAAGAAGGACTGGAAGTTAAAGTAATTAACAATGAACATCTTAAAAAACAAACTCATTTAATTGATTAATTAATTAGATGCTGGTACTGGATGTTTTCCAGTGCGTCTGAAAAACAGTTCCTGTAATAGATGCAACAACTGAGTTCTCTGAGAAAAAGTGAAGAATAAACATACTCTACAAAAGTCAAAGTCAAAGTAAGCATTCCATTTTAAAGCAATATTTTAGACTATTGACTTGTCAATGACTCAGTGATCGAATTGGTTTCAAGCCATGAATATTCTGTAAGTCTTTATTGACTTAAGTAAAACACAGCAGAGTTTCTTCAAGAAACATCGCAGGATGTATATCCTGGACGGAGGGAGCTGAGTCACTGTGGCTTATTCAAGACAAGCCCAACAGTCGCTTTCCTCCTTAGAGCAACACACACTTGATGTTTACATGTGAACAAAGTCGTATATTGTGCTCACATTCCAAAGTGATGGGCGTGGATGAGTCCTGAAAAGTGACATCTCATGAAATGACACTCGTCCCTCATTTGATACAAATGTCAGTAGGCATCATGGTTTGTTTTGGTCTCATTAATCGTATCTTCATGCTGATTGTACGACTCTTCAGGTAAACTCCACTGGTCCGCAATATCAATATGAGCAATAATTCATTAAAACCTCAAATAAAATATTAAAATAGAGCAACAGAGTTTAATTGATACTGTGACAATTTAAAGTCTGAACCACTTTATATCTTTATATTAGATTAAATGTTTTCAGGCTTCAGTGCTTTTGAGTTTTTCTGGACATTTTAAAAACACTATTTCATAATTTATATTAAAAAAAATCTTTGAAGGTGAATTGCTACCTTTCTGACCTATTATTATTATTATTATTATTATTATTATTATTATTATATTTGCACTTTATATAATGTTAAATCTGTAAGAGAAAGTGTAAAACGAACACAAATTGCATGATTGATAGCTTAAAAAAGTCTTTAGATTGTAAATATTTTCTTGCGTTACTTATGTATGAAATTAGAAAATTTCATATAGCCTAACTGTTCTACAAAGTAATCAATCAGTTAGAATAAAAGTTTATATAAAAAGATCTTGTACTTTGTCTCTAGTTTTATAGGTGATGCAATTAAGAATGGTGCCACAATTTTTCAGTGAAAAACGAGACAGTGTTCATGAAAATATACAAGCAATTTAAATCAGAAGTTAAATGTTTATCATTATTTACACATTATTCTTCACAAATAACTCTCTTTGAGTTTAATTGTTGATTCATAATTTCTTGATTGGAAGAATCAGAAAGGAATGAGGACCAATATAAAATATGGTCACCTGTCAGGATTAACTGACAGGACATGATGATCTCCTGCCTCATATCGCGTTTGTTCACCATCCATCATCAGAGAGATGATTGAGACTCGACATGTCTGAGTTGCAGATCTTTGGAGTATCTCTGGATTTCAGGTGTGGCCTTCAGGCATTGGATTTGTTTGTCAAGTACATGCCACACATGTTTGATTTGATTAGGACGTGGAGACTCTGAAGGCTAAGTCAACACTATAAACCCTCTTTGTTCTGTTCCTGAACAATTGATGCAGTGTGGCTCCGAGCTGCCGACAGAAGACATTGTTGTCAGACAGGTGAAGCTTTTATGATTGTTCGATAGGACAACCTTCACATAAACATCTAAACCCAAGGTTTATCTCTCTTTAGTGCTTTCATACTTAGAAGGAATCATAATGGGGGTGGGTGACAAATGAGGACATAAAACCTTTATAATCTACTTGATAAGCAACTTTTTCATTATTTTCTATCGTTAAGTCATTTCATTAAGTCGGATTTATGAACATCTTCGGCTGATGTTGGCCCAAGGGAGTAGAAATGAGAGAGATGCATGCACTACAAATGCTTTCACTTAATGATAAAGTGACACAAAAACTTGGGAAAATATAACCAGAAATTCAGAAATGATCAGTTTCAGCATCCGTTTCTAGCTCTAGACAATATGGTGCAAATTGTATTTTAATATAAGTAAAATAACATGACAAAAATAATGTAGAGCATCTCAAAACATTACAAAATTACTGTAACTTGTTACTTAAATTCCTGATGAAAAAAATAAAACAGAATTAAGCTGTTTATTTACCATTTCATTAACTTCTGCGAATATACAAGAAAACTAGAAATAACAGATTAATGTGAGTTACATAATTGATAAGATTCAATATCTGTGTTGGAAACAGTGACGGTTGCTTTTGTGTTATTTCACGTATTTGTTTTCAACTGTTCTGATTCACATTTGAAAATATAATATATTTATATGAGAAATGTCTTGTCTCGTTTGCTTGAGCAAAATATCTGCAGATTGAAGTATTTCTCTTTAGAATATGATGAAAACTGATGTAAAATGATAATAAATATACTAACATTTCGTTAGTCAACCATAGACAGAAATCTAGTTAAAAGTTATTTAAGGGGGGAAATGGTCACACTTTTGATTTTTGCACATGATATATTTCAACAACAGTCAATTTTAGACTTATTTGAGGTATTTCAGTGAAAAAGCCTAACATTTGAACACTGGCTCATACCTTTATAGATCTAACTTAAAAAACAAAAATAAAGCATCACTAATAAAGATTTCGGCTACATGTAAATTTTTGATGAGAGCATATAGTAAAAAAAGTCTCTCAGAACAGGTGAAATAATACAGTGAGACATTATTTTTATTTGCTTGTTTCAGTCTTCAAGAACACATCAGAGTATAATAGAAGGAATTCTGATTAAAATTGTTTTAAAATTGATTGATTTAAACTGATTTAAAGTCAGTGTAAAAAAAACAACAACCCTGCTATACCATTTACACATCAGTGTTTACATCTTGAAATATATTATGATCAAATATCACACATTTCTAGTTCAAAACATTAGCGTGAAAAGTTTCTTGGATAAACGTCTCACAGTATTTGTAAAACATTGACTAAATATGGACCACAATTTTGCTGCTTGAAAATGCACTACTGGATTATTTTTGTAATATTAAACTAACTTAATGTGTCTAATTTTTGATCAGGCAAATTTGTTTTATCACAAACATAGTGGAATACACATGATCAATATTATACTGGATGATTAAAGACGGTCAGTACTGGAATTAACAGCTCTTAGAACATACAGCAAGCCTTGCTGAGTGAATTAGTGAGTCTATAGGCTACTGAGGAAGTGCGACATGTTTTACTTTGTGTGTCAATCCTGTTATCAGCTCTTAACCCGTTCTGTGTGTTCCAGACTTTTATTTAATGTCAGCATGGATGGGTGGATGGATGGATGGACGGATGGATGGGTGGATGGGTGGATGGGCGGATGGATGGATGGGATAGCTGCAGTTCACCAAAAACTTCCAATGAAGCCCCTGTCTAGCCGTCAGAACTCTTAAAAGACAATGAAAGACATGAGGCATTTGAAAAAGTGTCTCATCTTGTTTTCTGTGCATATTTATTTTTGACAACCTCAGAGTGCTCAGATCCTCCCTGTGATCATCTAGCTGCCCCACCCAAGGCTCATAAACAGCTGACACTTTACCAACACAGACCCAGAAACATCACCAAACATTACTACCTCTAGGTTATATAGTTAGTCAGATGCCTGTACGTTGAAGAAACATTCGGGGAAGTGCGAGAGTCGAGAACATATTTGCAGAGTAAAAGTAAACATTTCATGGTTCTACGTACTGTGTTAGCTCCGCCTGGACAGACAATTTATAAAAAGGCTGGTCCTCCAGGTGAGTCATCTCATAGAGAGTCAGTCCTGAGCACCAACATGGGGTTCATAGGACTCCAGCTGACCCTATGGGTTATCTACCTGAACCTGATGGTCGGCTTGCAGACTCAGCTTGGTAAATGATGATAAACTCTCTCTTAAGAGGTCTTTGACTGGAATGAATCCTGTTGTTTGAATAGAAGTACTTTAAACAATCCTTGCTTTTTGACAAACTAACATTTTCTCTGAAAGTGTGCATTTCTTGAAATCTCTGTTGAAGTATTGTTTGTGTTATTTAATATGACAACTTGGTTTCATTGTATCATGTGATGTGAGTAGTGGAATGTCTGTCGGACAATACGCAACTTTCATTACATTCATTGTTTTTTGCAGTTCTCACAACTGTAAACTCAAATCTGCCATTATTGACCATGAGTTCAGGTAACTAAACAAATGCACAGTATCTACATTTGCTTATTTAACATATAGTTTTAATAGCAATTATTCCATCCATATTCATTTTCTTTTCTTTTTTTCTTCATAGCTAATGCCTCTCACATTGGCCAAGTTTGCACGACTTGGGGAAACAACCATTTCAAGACCTTCGATGGACAATTTTTCCAGTTGCCATCTACATGTAACCACATCCTGACCGGGGACTGTAAGGACAGCTACCAAACCATCAACATCCAGTTGAGGCGCAGCATTGTGGGCGGCGTCTCCACCATCAGCCTCATCACCATGAAGCTGAACGGGATGGTGGTGCAGCTTTCTTCCAAATCCGTCATTGTCAATGACAAGCAGTGAGTTCATCGATCAGACACAGTGAATCTTTCACCGCTGCCTATCTGCATGGGTTTATGAAGCTGACACTGGGATCAATCACTTTTTGTGCGGTTTCGATTGTTCTAACACATTTAACTCAAAGCCACCATGATACAATAAGATTCAAATTCACACCACTTTATAGAACCTAAAAGGGCAGCTGCAACGACAATAATCAAAGGGGCTTAAAAGAAGCCATATTCAGGGTCATCAAACTATGGACAACTTTTCCCATGACAACCTGGGTTATCACAATGTGTCATAATGGCATCACATGAATGTATTGAATGTTTTATGAAGATGGAAACAAAGAGAAAAGAAAAATAGAGTGTCACTGAAATGTGTCGAGATGAAACAAACTTAAACAAATCAGGTAGAGAAGGTAACTATCTTGTCTTGGTCTTTGCTGGTGCCTGATGGAAAAAGTGTGGATAACCATCTTGATGCTTATTACCTTTCATGATCTGAGTCCACACTGGATCAGAAGATTGGTGATCTATTCAGTAATGTGAACAGTGTATTCTAAAGCTCAATCCAAAGAACTTTGTTTTTATTTAAGAAGGATAAGAAACTTATGGAAACCTGCTGTAGCAGCAAGCCAAGTACAGCCACAGAATTTGTTTCACATCTAGCCTGTTTTGCTATTAGAAACAAAAATAATTTGAAAATTGGAGTAATGTGAATTAATTGCAGATTACCTTATCAGTAAGGACCAGAATACCCATCAAGTTTGTGCAGGGCATTGTCCTTGGATCTTGATTAGAACTGGGCATATGTATTACATGGATTTGAGCAAGCTGTGCACAATTTTTTCACCCGTCTTTTTCAAAAAATCGATTGTCATATTGATGACTGGATGACCGGCTGCCGAAAACAGTGCCGCCAAGCCAAGTTCAATGTTAAGGCCATATTCAACTATATTATTAGAATTTGCTAATTGATAGATAGATAGATAGATAGATAGATAGATAGATAGATAGATAGATAGATAGATAGATAGATAGATAGATAGATAGATAGATAGATAGATAGATAGATAGATAGATAGATAGATAGATAGATAGATAAATAAAATCTACTGGCTTTATTCTGGTCTGATCACAAT
>OMNM01039136.1:0-28833 GCA_900302745.1 Parablennius parvicornis | reverse complement strand
GGGGGGGGGGGGGGTAAAGAAAATGGATTTATTCAAACATTAATATATTTTATGTTTTCACGACACTGTAACTTTGTAGATTTTTAAAAAGTCTGAATCGCTACAGTTGCTGTCGTTGCCGACTGATCCTTCGTCTCGCTCTTCTTACCTGACCTCCAGGAAGTCCTGCTCCCCGACGCGCCGTCTGATGAGGTAGTCCTGAATCTTCCCGCCTGTGTCCGTCCTCTCTCTCAGGAAGATGAGGTCGGCCTCGATCTGCTCGCAGAGCGACCGCACGGTGGCCACCGACGCCTCCATGTCCTTGTCGTCCAGGCCATAGTCACCTCCATCTTCATGGAGAGAAGACGGGAAACAGAGGTGATACGGTTACTGAGCACTTCAGTAAAGTGTATCTTGTATTTCTCACAGTCTCAGGCAGTAGCGCTGGATGTCATTTGGCCAAATAAGTTGATGTGAAACAAGTTTATGGCTTGCTTTTTATTATCATTTTGGGAGTGGATCGAAATCTATATAACTAATCATGTGTAAAAAAAAAAAAAAAAAAAAAAGAAGCAGCTAACAACTTCTAGAGACACTTTATTTGTTGGCTACATACAAACTCGATGTGGTTGTACTGGACAGAGGAACAATCAGATCAGCCAGACTGAGTGTACACATGCACACACACAAACAACACACACACATTCCTGAACCGTTGATCGTGTGCCGAGTGGCGACAAACGACATGTGCACTCACTCTGACCCCGACGCACACCGCTGGGTTCAGACATGTTGCAGGTCAAAAAGAACTCAGGAGGGTGACGACTGAAGGTCCTTGTGTGTGTGTGAGTGTGTGTGAAAACAACCAAGGACAAACAAATGGGATTAGCTGTCTGGAGTGACAGCTCTGCAGCACTTTCCTCTCCGGACAGAAATCAGTGTAAGTTTCTGGTAAGAAAAAGCTGCAGTAACTGTTCCCTTTGAGCCAGAAGAAACAGATGTGAAAGTAAACGCAGGCTTTACACAACATAACGGTGGACCTCTCCTGAAAAATGCCACAAGTATTTGACGCCATCTACAGGTTTATTTCACCAATTGCAACACAAGACTGGAACTAAACTCTTTGCTGTTAAAAAAAAAAAAAAAAACTCAAATTCCATGTTTCCAAAAGAGTTTCTACCAGATTTATGTTAATTCCTGCAGGTGCTCTAACAGCTCAGAGTGCGGTAATGAAACGAGAGCAGGTTTCACCGCTGCTGAGGATCAAATAGCGGCTGAGAGCTGGAAGAGGTTTTTCCAGGAGCAATGCTCTCGCTGAGGGAATGTCTCCGGTCTCTCACATCAAGGTTGAACTTGTCTAACCAACAAGTATAGGTGTACATGGATATTGGAAAATTGTTGGTGTATGCAATTACTGTGTATATAATTGTACAGTCATAATGTTGTATATACATGTGTATGTTAGTATGTTATATACTTATGTAAATCAAATGCATCATTATTTTTACCTATCCATGCAGCTCGAGTTAGGCGAAATAAGTGATAAACTTCTGCCTAAACCCTTTCAGCCAGTCTGTAAATTTGTCAATCTAGGGATGACAAATTGTTTTGGTTTTTTTGCTTATTCTATTTGTTGTCCAATTAAGTAATAAACTAACTAACTAAACTAACTGCTACCTGTTTTTTGTTTTCAGATATGGGCTCCTGGATTAGCAAACATTGTCATTGCATCAATGCCACAAACCCTTGTCAAGGAAGGTGTGTTCTCACATAGACTTTTAGAAGTGATTTACTCTTACCCGAGCCCATTCCAACCACGTAGATTGTCTCTCCGCAGCCTTCATCTATCCGCTCCCTCAGATGTCGAAGTAGAGAGTCGTATTGTTCACCTGTTGGGCTGACGAGGACGAGCTGAGGAACAAACCGAGAGAGAGGAACCAACAGAAAAAGGTCACAATGACAGGTGTTACATTATTACATTAAAGGAAATATATTCTGCTATTTAAGCAATGCTGGTAGGATTATAAAAAATAAGAAGTAGAATAACTGTATTTCGATTCAGACAAAAGAATTTCAGAGTTTCACAAGGAATTACATTAAAACAAGGCAACTAAGAACTATCTGAAGAGGCAAGGATTATGAACAAAGCCACTAAGGAAGGCACAAAGAAGCTAAATATCTAAAGTAGAAAAATCCAATAAGAAAAATCTATTTAAATGTCCACAAAAGCTACAAATGAAATAAAACATATCTCACATGAACCTGTCACACTTGCAACCTCAATGTTTTTTGTGTGTAGACATTTTTTAAATGTTGTTTTTCCCTTTAGTTTCAAATATTTAACATGTTTTTCGACTCTAGTAACATCTTATTTGGTCTTGAAAACGTTTCTTTTGGTCATAAAGTTGCAGAAACCCGCCAAAGACTCATCAAAGCTTTAGAGATAAGATGTTGAAGTAAATCCTTTGACACAAGCAGCCAGTGCAGAGATTGAAGCTCAGGTGGAACATTGACAAGACACAATGTGCTATTTCTGCAATAGTGATGTGGATCCTTACATTACATGTTGGTGGAACGATGTAAACAAACCCCACGACACGTCGCGTCCTGCCAGCTGGAACATCATACGTGTCAACGTTTTGCACAGCCAGCAAAAAAAAAAATGCAAACGTGTGCAACCTTGGCGCACTAACAAGTCGGGGCAGGACTTCTTAAAACTTTACATTCACTCACGTAAAGTGTTTTTTTCTTTCATTCTTTTTAAAGAGGCCCACCTTGCTGCTTAGGTCTAACAAATCCGCGGACTCTCCGTTCGTATCGTCGCCGTCATCAGAGCACTCTTCCCCGGCAGGATCCTCTCCACACCCCCGCTCCGGTGCGAACATGCAGGAGGGCACCACCATGGGCTCCGGTAACGAGCCCGGGGATAATGCTGGAGGCTCTGTCGTCGTTACCGACGCCATATCTAGAAGAACAAATATAAATAAAGCAAAACAAAAACAAAATGATCTCGAGTAGCTCACATTAATACACTAGCAGAGATTGAAAGTTAGCCAGCGCTAACTAAACATCGAAGATATTGGAGGTAACAGTTTCTCTGTGACCATGATATATTTATTACATGTTCAAAACTCTGTACATATAAACTGTTTAAACTGAATTATATGATTAAATATCAAATAAATGAGGGCATACCGGGAGTTGCTAGGTAGCTACAAGCTAAGTTTGCTCTACTTCTTCGTGTATTTTGCTTTTATTGAGGTCGGTAAACAACACGATGGTACTTTACCGCCGTCCTGCTGGACTCCATTGGAGCTGCATCTGGAAACAGGAGTGGATGTCAAAGCGTTGTCTGAGATCTTTCTTTTTTTTTTTTAATTGAATGAATGAATGAATGAATGAATGAATGACCGTTGAAGTGTTTACTGCGATCATCTAAATCCAAATAGATATGAATGGTTTGAAGAAACATGAGGAGAGTCCTGCAGTCTGGCAAAGATTCAAGAAGATCTTTAGATAACCTGAAATATATAACTCCAGTGATAAGACAAACATCTCCAAAAGTTGGAGATTTCAGTCCTCTGATTTAACAAAGAGATAAAAGCCTCACATAATGACCCCCAAAATATGTAGTTCTTAAATTTGTTGATGTACATTCAACAGGCCAAGGACTTAGGAATTAGTTTAACATATTGGAAACATATACTGAGAACCTGACGGATCCTTAGATATAAAATAAATTTTTGGGAGGGACAAATGCATAAATCTCTTCTCAAAGAAAACCTTTAAAGTTTAAATATAATGGTCATTATGGCACTATTTTACTGGTTCGCCCCACTAAAAAAGAAATTGGGCTGTATGTGGCCCCTCAACTAAAATCTATTTGACACCCCTGACTGCGAAGAACATTGACGTGTCATTAACATATATCAAATATAGATTTATAGTTAGTTCCCTGCCAAGAGTGTAAAATGTCTGGAGTCAGTTAAAGTTTATTAGTAAGAGAAATATTGTTAGTTAACTTCCTCTATAGTGCAATCTTTATCATCTATTTCTTTAAAAACAAACATGCATGTCAGTTCCTTCTTTACATCCTTCCTGCCCAATAATGGTCAACACCCATGCTTCTTTCTGATTGGCCGCTACCTGAATCCACCTGCTCCAGTGTTATACATATAAAAACAACTGACCTGCCTGCAGAACCTTGTCACTCCACCAGCAACCCACCCAAAGGCAGCCAAGATGGTAAGTTCTGTCAGAAGTTCCATTTGTCAAGGGTAACATCATTTTCCATGCGATCCTAGTGTTATCTTTGACTTATTGTTAATGATTTCATGATGGATGACAGAGCAGTATCTACATATGTCATATAATGATGAATGTTTACAAGGTCCAATCGAAAAATCTTTGCCGAGTTAATAACAGAGACTATTCATTTGTGATGGTGGTACAAGTTTCACCTAGTTTACTTTCATTGATTATTATAGAGTATATCTATTTTTGCTATTTTGGTTGGTGATCAACCACTAACGTTCAGTTTGATCGTGTGAATATTGTCATATCTCATGTGTGTTACCAAAGAGATGTGTCAAACAAAGCATGGGAGAGACACAGGGGGCCTAAAATATCCTTGTTTAATGAGTAACACTTCCAAATAAGTAATTAATTACTTACCAAGTAAAAATTCCTGCCTGCTTTTGTTCCGGGTCAATATGTCTCATAAGGTTTGCCGACGGTCATGAGGAACAGAGGCAGGCGATATTCTTGGACTAAATTGTTCGCTTCTCCTTTGAAGTCAATGATAAACTAGTGCTGATCATAGAACTTAGGTTGACTATCTGTGGGTGCAGCACAGGTATGGCTCCATAGGGTAAAATAACCAGCAAATGAACAGAAAGATTTTCATGAGTCTTGGAGAAAATTTTTGGCATTTTGGGGTGAGTTTCCAAATGATTTCCATCAATCTTAATAATGTGGATGAAGCATGCATGTCTGCATTTCCTCAACAGATGAGGAAGCAGTGCAGGTATAGAGTTCCTACATCAAAATAGAAGAGGGGTCGCACTGTTTGTGCATGTCTCTTTATGGTTTTACAACACAACACATGATAACCACATGTCAACCGACACATATGGCGCCTTCCTGTTTGAGCACATTTACAACCTGGGGACTCTGCTCACCCTGGTTGATCATCAACAGTGTAGATAAGAGTTGAATTGTTCATCACTTCCATATTTGCTGAAAATGTTTTCACTCTAAATCAATAATGTAGCCATTTGTGACTAAAATCTACCGACACTGGTCATTTTTAGAATGCATCAACATGAGAAATCACTGCAATCTGTTTATGTTTAGCAATGGATCAGCAAATTCACAAATTTGCTGGAAGCAACATGGTCTCTTTTGGTATTCCTGTTTACAGAAAGTCAAGAACATGACATTCAAACAGGGGCAGGAGTTCAAGGTCCGCATCAAGCCAGATGAGGACTGCAACTCGTAAGTTCAGTTAAAAAAGCAAGCAAACAAACAAAAAAAAAAAACAACCCTTGCTCCAATGTTTCCTCCATGTCTCGCCTCTTCCATTTCAGCTTCGCCATCAACGTCGGTCATGATCCCGAAAACATAGCCCTCCACTTCAACCCTCGCTTCGACTGTGGAGGGGACTCCAATGTCATTGTGTGCAACTCCCTGTCTGGAGGATGCTGGGGCGAAGAGTGCCGAGATGGATCGTTTCCTTTTGCACGTGGGGAGGAATCCAAGGTGTGTTACGGGTAGCCAAACTTAAAAAGCTCAGAAAAAGGCTTCAAACCACGGGTAACTTCCTGTACACAAAGTTCTGAGCTTGATATCTGAGCCCATAATGATTTCAACAGTATACTTGGCAGTATCTGGGTTGTAAGACTGATAAGTCAACACTCAGATTTACAGGCTCATAAAATGTAATAGTAGCTGAGAAAGAGAGATTGCCCTCAGTTTTTATGTCTGGCCGAAACCTGCCTGCAAGAGGATTGTAGCCTCTATTTGACAGACTGTTTGTAAAAATATGTATTGAAAAAGCTGCAAAATACAGCAGTAATAGCAGTGTTTGGGACATTTCACTGAGTTGTCAGTAAAATCATTATCATTAAAATAGCTTTTATGTTGAGGTTGTACTCATTTGCTTCTAATTTTGAAACATTTTGTAAAAGCATAGACAAACTCAAAAGTTATAGTCCATGTCATGTTAAAGATACAATTTAAAGTTTATTATTGCACTGTTTTACAAGTCCAGCCCACTCAAAAATGATATTGGGCTGTATGTGTCCCTGGAACAAAAATGAGTTTGGCACCCCTGTTCTAGAGGTTCCATAATGCTTCTTCACTCATTCTATTTGCAGCTTTTGTCAAGTCTTCCTCTCTCCATCTTTGCTTTGTGTGTCCTAGTTCTACATCAACTTCAATAACGAGGAGTTTTTTGTCAAACTTCCCGACGGCACCATGATGAGCTTCCCCAACCGCCTGGGAGACGTCAAGTACCAGTACTTTGACGTCAGCGGCGAGGCCAGGATCGTCGGCATCAAGATAAAGTAGAGGGTGACCTTCTGCTGACCCTTAACCCCTGATCATTAGCATCATTCCTCTTTCTCCCGGCCTGTTTGTACATTACGGAATGCTTGCCTTCAGATCCATTGAATCAACCTGCATGGATCAGCTGGTGTTGTACTGGCACGAAATCAACTGAAGGTGGAGCCACAGCATTTTTCATTGCTGGTTCTGCTTGGCCTCCCATCTGTTTGTGTGTTTGGTAATAAAAGCTGAAGGAAAACTGAGGTTGTTTGGTTTCTGTCTCATCATCAACTCACACATTCTCCAGTCATAATAACAAAGGCACTTCTGTTGGAATAATAATGTATGACTTGAAAGTGGAGTGAAGTTGAATTAAAAGTGCATATGTAGGGATTTTTAACACTGTCATGGACTGGAAAGGGTTCAGATAGACAAAGTTCAGTTTTTTATTTGTCCCTTGAAAAAAAAAAAAAGGTGCTCTGATATTACATCTGGTTGATTTTCAGTAGCCTACCTCATCGAAACAATGATTATAGAAAAATAGAAATAAACAAAAACCTATGCAGTACAGGTTTAAAAGCTCAAAAACAATTGATCGTTAACATCCAGTTTAAATTTCAAGTACATGACAATGTTTTCTGCCTCTAAACTTATTTTTTAAAACGATTAATATCTGTCCAACCTTATAAATCCTGTTGTTAGGAATTCCATAGTTTTACACCAACAACTGAAATACATATGTTTCAAATTAGTCCAAGCAACTTGGTGCATAAAATCAAATCTCCTTTGATTTTCATCTTCTGAAGTAGACACAAATAAACTTAGCAGGTTTTCTTGTAAAACTCTGTTTTTAGCTTTGAACATAATTAGCAATGTCTACATCAAAAAAGCAAAAATTATAATTAAATATTTAAAATAAAAAAATAAATGAGATTGATTCAGCAATCAGTCAATATTTAAACATATCTTTACATTTGAATTAAGAAATATCAGGCTTTTTAAGTTTGAAGTTCTTTGGTTCATCCTTTTATTTCGGACTTTGAGAAAGAATATGTCAATCCAGTCATCAAGAGATTTTCTAGTTTAAATATGTTTCACTGGGTGTTCCAGCTTACAGATGAAACAAAAACTGTCCAGTTGGAGTGTGTTTTGGGGAATTCTCAACCACATAAGATTAGCAGAGCAGGCTTTGTAGGTAGCAGCTGTCAGCTGTAACAAAAAATAGAGTACAGTGACAAAAGGAAGGTGGATTTTCTTTTTTTCCCTTCTTTTTTTCACATGTGCATGAACCAGTGAATTTCATTACTGGTTTGTGATCATGCCCAGTTTACAGAGGAAGTGTACAAAGTGAAAACGAAAATCAAGCTTGCGGGGAGCTGTCACTGACTGGTACGCTGTGACAAAGACAGACTGCTGTCTGAGTCAGGCACCCACATATTTATATTCAGAAACCCGCCCTTAGTGCCCTTCCATTAAGGGTAGTGAATCATCCTGATGCGCAGGCCGCCGGTGGAGAGAAGCTAAAATTGGGGTGATGTGACACTGTCTGTTGTAAATGAGTGGAAAGCCCTAGCACATTTAGAGTGGATCGTGTGATCTACATGCTTGATTTGGCACAAGTGCTCTTGTCTCAGTTTCAGTTGGGGTTTCAGGTTCCACACAGTGCTGATTCGAACCAGCAAGATTAAACATCACAGGCTAAAATTTCTCTAAATTTTACCCACCACTGCCCCTCTATTGGTTCAAGCACATTAGGAGAAGCTATAGCTTACTAATACCTCAGAGGAGGGATTTGAGCTAACAGATGCATGAAATGAAATAACTCAGTTCAGAGCTGGATGTCCTGTAGCTCAGACTAAAGTGCTGCATCTGTGGGCCCTACATGGTTGCTGGGCTACTTGGGTGCTACTACAATGTGCTTGTTCACATTCCCCTGTTTGATCCAGAAAAGAGAAAAAAAAAACACTTTTTGTTTGGGTGGTTTGAAACCTCCCACAAACTCTGAATTGATCTAACAAGTGATCTCTGGTCCCCTTGAAATGTTAGGTCTCAATTTGCTTGCAAACGATCTTTCAAGCAGAGTGAGAGGACGGGGGAGGTTTGTAGAAAACAAATACAGATAACCGTGCGAATCAGAAGAAGCTGACACAAAAAGAAAACAACTGAAAATATCTAATGGGCAAAGGTGGAGTTGAAAGGAAAAAGTAGAAAGGAAGAAGTGGTGAGAAAGGTGCTCATTGGTATCTGGTTTGAAGACTATTTATAGCAGTTCTTTGTGGCGACCCATTAGCCACGACCTAACCTGCCAAGCCACCACGGACTAAATTGGCAGAACTTACGCTTTCGCTCCAGACCAATCAATTAGCAGAGTTTCTTATTTTACTTCCTCTCTGGTCATTGTTTGTTTTTGGTTGACAGTGCCTTTGAACGAGTCGATGTTGTCATTGCGTGACATCTCCAGGCAATTTGCTCCAGTCTCCAAAGTGAATGTGAACACAACCCAACCCAAACCAAGTGAAGGTGTAACAATCCCTCGCCCCCCAAGTGAACTGAGTACTGACTAAACTGTCCAGGTCCAGTCAAACCACAGCTTTCTTTACAAGCTTGTTGAGCCTGTGGGCTTCACCAGTCTTATAGCTTTCTGCCCGACCCACACGCTACAACAAAGAAGTAAAGGGTTTTAAGAAGGCAAAATAGAAAAATGTGAGACACCCATTAAGATGATTTTTTAAGTGAAAATGGAAAACTTTCATTGCACTTTACGTGTCCGTTTAAACAACAACGGTGCTCAGAGAAACTTAAAATGCAGCTTTTGGAAAAGGCTCCGATATTGTCTCCTTGGAAAAAGGTATAAAATGCTTCAGCTCTGTGTAAATGTTAAATGAAAACTTTTTGAAGTTCTATAGATAGTGAGATATTTCAATGGACAGTAACGTTTGCCTCCAGAGTGTCATGACTCCCAGTCTTGGTCGTCTGTCCATATGAATGTCAGTGTGCTATGTCCCCTATGCGCATATGCGTGTGGTTTTATTAGAAAAACAACCAACAGCGTCAACGCGTGGCCTGGCATACTAACTACATCATGTTCAGCATTCCTCCTGTTTCCTCTCATAAAGAGACACCATTTTCAAAACCTTAACATGTAAACCCAAAACTTTTCTGAAAATGCAAAAACAATGCATTTTCTCTTTAAACATTACATGTTGTGTAAAAGGGGTCTAGGTCTCTTCAAAAGAACATCCTGCTCTGGCATTTTCCATCCCACCTGGGTTATGACTCAAGTCCAGATTGGTAAAGCTGCAGCAAACAAATAGCTAATTCCTACTTGATTTATTTATTTATTTTTTGAAGGATTTGCAATTTCAAATGACACTTTTTTAAGCTCATGCTTCAAGTGTGAGCAGGATTAAAAGTAGTGAAAGAAGTTCATCAATAAGAGGCATTTAAAACCAGAATTACATTAAAACCTTTGTTGAAGTGGGCTTCACTTCATTGCAGATACTATCTGAGCATTGTGCAAACACGATTTATGGTAGTATCAAGGCAAGAGAGGATTAAAGACGATGATGCAAAGTGAGGGACTCTATAAAGGAGAGGTGAGATGTGGAGCAGTCTTTCACGGACAATTTGCAGGAGGACGCAAAAGATCTGTGTCCGGAGGCTGAGGAATGTAGCACGATGCTAGCACATTCTCTGGAGGGAGAGGTAAAATTCTCCATGTGAGAAAGAAAAGTTTTTTTTTTTTTAAAGTTAAAAATTTACTGCACAGATCTGTAACATTTTCTTCTGGAGCTGCATTCTGCATTAGCTCCCTGTAATTTTCATCACATTAAATGTAGGAGTCTTAGAGAAGTATACTTATCTTACCCTTTGAGATAAGGAAAATTTAAAAAAGAAGTTCGATATATTGAGTCCTCGGCCACATCTCTTGGTAAGGAACTCCAAAAGAATCCCACTAGATTACTTTCACCTCTTATGTTTGATATGTGAAAAAGAAATAGAAATTGTGAAGGTTTGAAACAGCTAAGAACTGTCCAAAGATAGCAAAAACGACTAAAAGCAGATATAACTGGCTACAGGTGTCTCCATTGTAGAGCTGAAATATGTTTAGTGACTCCAGACAAACTTAATTTGTTGTAAAATTAAAATAATTATTTTTTTTTGGGGGCGTGGCATCTTTCTTTCACACTTGAACCAAACATCAATATTTCCAGCTAGACAGTCTTTTCTTCTGGAAAGAACAATACTCATTCGTCATTTGTCATTCATGCTGTTTTCTCTCCGAACAGAGAACCTGTAGTCACACTTTAATGTCCATACACCTTCTGAGTTTCTCTTTCCAACAGCTCTTTTTTTTCTCAAGAAGTCACATCACACCATGTTTTACAGTCTCTTTAAAAAGAACAAAGATTTTGCACAAATATATAAAATTTACAAATTCATACAAAACATTGTAAAATGAATTCATTTGATCAGTACTTGCTAACTTGACACAAACACAGTATGTACTGGTTAAATTTACGTTTTCACTGTCAGGACTGAAAACATGAGCTAGTCAGAGTTAATTACGGCGACCTGAGGTACAAACCAATATTACAAAATGTGAAACACTTTTATAAATCTTGAGACAAATTTACATTTTGGAAAGAATCTTTACATATCATAATACCAAATTACATTTGAGAAAACAAATGAACAAGAAGCACTTTGCGCTGATACACATTTACAAGTGGCGAAACAAATTTTCAAATACAACCTACCAGAAAAGGAACGTCCCAAATCTGGGGTTGACCCGCAAGTGACAATGGGTCATTTGGAGTTGTTGATGTTATCAATGGATGAGACCGAGATGGACAGCGATTGAGTAATGTTTGGCCCATTTCGTATCCAGGTTCATGAAGTTCCAATCGAATGGCCCTAATTATCTTGTTTGTTGAGGAGTAATCCTTTCTGCAATGTAATGTGCCTTCATTCAGTTTACTTTTCAGTGACATCAAGCTGATGTGTACACTCTGTAATCATGACATCATATCCACAATCACAAAGTACGAGTGGCCCTCATAAGAAAACTGTATCAACTGCTTTAACAAATCTGATCGGCCAGCCTGGTCCATGACCCTTTAACATTGACCAAACACACACACACACATACACAAACACATCACATACAAAACGAACATGCGCACGCACGCTCACACACACTACAAGTGTGTTAAAGGCAAACTAACACTTCTTCCATATCCTGCAGGAACTTGAGATGGCATGTTTCCAAGTTCACAAATCGGGAATATCACTGTCACTGTTCATCTCCGTCAATTGACAACATCAACAATGTGAATTGACCCCCTCCCATGAAATTGTAATTGAAAGTAAACTAACTTTTACAAAGAAGTTCTCAAGAAAATTACATATTTTTCATCTATTAGAATATTTTGTCAATATATTACAATACCATGAAAATTTTGAAAACAATATAGCAAATCACATCACACTTCAGTTTTCGAAACTTCCCCAAAATTTCTGACTGGAAAATATCTAAAAATACAAAACAACAACAATCAAACAACTTTGCGACATTAAGTAATGTGTATAGGAAAATTTGTAACAATGCTGAAGATTAATTTAAGACAGATATCTCTTTCAAAGAAAAACACTCTCGATTTTAGTTGCCTTACCTTTCACTTTATATCCAAATACAAACATTTGAGCAAACTACTTTAAATAAATGATTCAAACTTTTATTTTTATTTTTTTTTTTTAAAGGCAATCAGACAGTTCGAATTTAGCAGAAGGTAAAATTGCCTTATAGAAACCAGTTAATGCCTTGATTGCTTATATGTCCATTAAAGGTCTTGGAGAGGTGTAGTTACAACTGACCCAGGATCAACTCTGCTTGATCCTCCTGACTGACCTTTCTGAGCTAAGTAATCTTTGTAGTTTCGAGTCAGGAGAGTGTAAAGAAAGGGATTGATACAGCTGTTTCCGTACGTGAGACATGTGACGAAGAAATTAACATAGTTGTGAGCAGCTGGAGACAAAGCTTTGAGGGACTCTGGAGAGAAGAGTTTGGCTAGCTGCCATCCCCAAAATGGTAAAAAACAAGCCCAATAAGCAACTACAATGCTGAATATCATTGTCACCACTTTTTGTTTCAGTCCTCTCCTCCGGGCTAAGCGGCTGCTTCCTCCTAAACTAGCCTGCGCTGCCCAGTAGCGCCTTGCTAGCCCTGCGTACAATCCAACGATTACCAATCCAGGGACCAGGACGCTTGTGAAAAACAAGACTGTTATATAAGCCTTGAAGGCCTCAGGGGTCCAAGTAGGGAAGCAGATTCTTTTCACCAAACCAGCCACTGTGGGTTTGCCTTCCCTGAGGCGGATCATCACCATCATAGGGAGCGTCAGCACGAAGGCTAAGACCCAAATAATCCCTGCGGCGAGCCGCCGGCTGCGGGATGATGACCTGTGCGCGCTGAATGGCCTGGCGACGGCACGGTAACGCTCCAGGCTCATGGCAACCAAAATGAAGACGCTGGCGTGCATTGTGAGGAGGTCGAGACTCAGCAGGATGCGACAGCCGGCCTCCCCAAACAGCCAGTCGTGAGCAAAGTAGGTGCAGACGACGAAGGGGATGGTAGATAGGTAGAGCAAATCAGCAAGAGCCAAGTTAATGATATAAACGTACATGGAGCCAGTCCGGCGCAAGGCTGCAGAGCGCGTGATGACCAGCGTGTAGGTGTTGCCCGCTACACCCATGGCGCACATAATCATCAATGTGGCGCCGAGCAACGAGGTCACCCAAAGGCCTCCACTGCCTCCGGCATTAGTAGCGCTTTCTTGTGACCCTCCATCTTCAGCCACTGGGCTCAGGCCTAGTCCCAGCTGGGGAATGATTGTGGCATTAGGGGTGCAGTTCATTGCAAGTTGACAGATCTGAGATCAGAGATTAGCTCCAGTTTTTGGAGAGCCAATTTAAACAGAGGTCTTCGATGAGTGGCTCTTGAAAAACATCAAGTCTGTATCCACAGTTACAGATGTGAGGTAAAGAATAACTTGAAGATGGCAGAATAATATTGAAAAAATAGTCAAAACAAGATTTGTCGACCATTCCAAGCGTGTAGCAAACATTTTCAGGTTAGCAGATTTTAGTTTTTTAAACTAAATCCAAGAAGTAAATTCAAGTATGGGGCATATCAACAGACCCATTAATCCATAGAGATGAAACTCATCTATTGATGTGGCTTGCAACATTATTCCCAAAAACAAAACCATTTTATCCCTTATGGCCCTGTGCGTTTTTAAACAGAGCCTCCAGCAGGGATTTAAGCCATCAGGACACACAATTTCTCACATATGGGAAGAAACATGTATTTCCTTACTGGGCTGTTGTACATCTGACATTGGACATTTGGAAGCAGCAGGGATTTGCACAGCCTGGCAACAGGACAAACTGTTGTTGAAACTGAAAACAAACTCCAGCAGTGCCAAAAAGATTTCACTTGCCCCAAACTAAGCAGTCTCCAAAGAACGAGATGGAGAAAAAAAAGCTCTGCTTCCTTGGATATCTTTTAAATCTTTAACTTATTATCTCCATTAGTCAAAGTGGGATCGACTCAGCAGAGCTAAAGCAGAAGGTCATCATTCATTTCGGTGCTGTTCCTCAAGTGGGCACAAAGTATGAAGGCACAGATCCTTGGTTTTGTCCAAATCGTCCATGATATGTCCAATGAAGCGCTTTCCCAACTTCGAAGGACTCCCTCTGTGGCCGATTGACTCTTGGTTTCCCCCTCGGATGTGCACCTGGGGTATTTTTGGTCACAGTCCTCTCCTCCCTTCTTTCTTCCATCCTCCCCCTTTCACACCAGGGTGAAAAACTAGCACAAGCCCACAGATTTATGAGGTATTCCTCCCGGGCCTCAACCTGCGGTCTCCGAGCACCAAGGTGCAGTTTTAGACACCAAGAAAAGGCTGGCAAGGGCAAGTGTCTGTCACTAGACACAACACATGTAGTATAGTAACCAAACACATTTTAAATTGGCGCCAAGGTTTATTCCAGAATAATGGTGGAGCAAGAATCTCAATCGTTCAATTTAAGTTGAGTGAGAGCATTTCTTATATCTTCTTTAAATGCACAAAAATAAAATTCTAATACAGAATTGCTAGAAATTAATCCAAACTGTACAGGAGAGGAAAGAAGCTCGAGGGGCTAACACCGAGCAGTGCTACATGCTAAAGACCCTCACACAACGGCGATAATACATGCTACACATCATTATAGAATGAATGACAGTCATTAACAGTGATCTGGATAGCTTTTGTGCATAGCACGCTTAGTCCCTTGATCCACTACACACTGTGGTATGTGTACTGCTGGCTGAACACTGTTGGATGTGTACTTAGCATTGATGCAGGCGTGGTGAGGAAGTGGCTAATGGCAACAAATAGCCTTTGCACATTGTTTGAATATGGAGTATTAGTTACCAGGTAAAACTAACAAAATAGTTAATGAAAACAAAAAGAACATACATATCAACTCAGAATTACTAGGGTACAATTTGGACACGATTAAATAATATGGCCTTAAAAAGAGCCAAAGAGGACAGTATAGTAAGTGATTTGTCCATGAGGTTCTAGAGTTGTTGTTTGGAGGTACAACCACGTGGAAACTGAAAGTCTTATGGGTTCCTTGTTGGGTTGGAGTGAAAAGTAGTAAAATGTATCAGGAAGTTCTTGATCGTTATCAATACATTTATACATAAATAGGCATGTTTATAGAGTATGAATACATGAAACTGGTAAAAATGTAAATTGCATCATTCTTAAAAAAATAATTTTTGTATGAAGAGCATTAGATTTAGTGGAGGCTGTTACAATATTACAGTATGTGAGGTATGGATATATTAAACTGTGGTACAGTGACATTAGACATGACTTATTGACCAAATGACATCCCCTTCTGATAATAACATAAGACTTCATCACTTTGTTGAACATACCAGAGTGGTATATAATTTCTTTATAAGAGAAGACAAGTTAGAATGAGACATAACAAAATTGGTGTCTGCAAATAAGATGAGGAAGGTTGAGTCAGATATTAAATCAAAATCAAAAAATGAGAGAGAACAGTTCACTTTTTATGATGACAATTACAAAACAGAATCTCTATAAATTAGATCAAATAATCAAGAGAAAGACCCACTGACGCTAATCGGCAGAATATATTTATTCATGCTTATTAACAATTTCATATTCTATGCCAGTCTGCAATGCTAAAGAATAGGAATGCCTTGAAGATGCAAAGATTAATACAAAACAGTACCTTTTTAGCCAAAAAAAATAAAGAAAAAAAAGAGGAAATAATAAAAATGATCACAAATCTGTAAAAATGTTTAACTGTCTGTGATTATCTAAGCCAACCTGCTGCCACATGGAGGAGCTATCACACTATCAATGAGCCTGCAGGTTTGTAGTGTTTTCAGTGTTAATAGACTGGGGGGGTGTCAAACATATTATGGTACAGGGGCCACAAACATTTGAAGTAGGCCAGACTGGTAAAAAGTGCCATAATAAATTTAGATGTTAAAGTTTTTCTTGGTTGTGGCACAGATTATACATGAAAAAATGTCTATACTTTTGCAAAATCCCAAAAATGACAACAAAAAATTACTACTCAAGTAAATTTTAAAGATACAGTTTTCTGCAAAAGTACACTGAAATGGTCATATCTTTAAAAACTCACCCTGACAGCAGGGCTCTTAAGGCACGTTTCCTAGTAGAAGTGAGCTCATATCATTTGAAAAAGTTTAAAAAGTCAGTTGTTTTATGTCGTATTTAACATTGTCATCATATATATAAATGAGACCAGAGTATTATCCAGACAATAAGATACAGAAAGGAAAAATGTTTTGTTTGGAACGTGCAGTGCTTATACAGCACAGACAACCAATTCTACATCTGTCACCATACAAAAATAGAATGTGACATGACAGTATTGCTGAGTAACAATCTTCGTTGGAATGGTTCTTCTCTGTGCACTTTACAGTTCCAGTGTGACCATATTAGTAACTGTGTTCAGGTTTCTGGTGGTCGTATGTCAGACTTGAAGTGAAGAAATGATCCCGCAGGCTGCTGATCCCATCAAGGCCTGTGCTTGAACAAGGCCTCCACTTGAAAACAAAGGAGAGAAAAGTTAGAGACAGAAAAATTACTTCAACAGACATATGTGTCAATCACCTAGACTCTGTTTACATGATATTTTCCAAGTGATAATGGAAATGGAAATCTCTTCATGTGTTTTGGGTGTCCGTTTACACAACAATGGTTAATCGGAGTCACTGAACTCACAACTTTTTGAAAATGGCTTTCACAATGAAAGTTTTTGAAAACACTCCAATTGTCTGTGTAAACAGGGAAAAATGCCACTTTTTTAATTGTCTGACTCCGTGGAAAAGGAGGAAGATGTAGGTTTTCTGTTATGATGCCCCGGCACATGCACACCACCGCTATAGTAAATAGGTGTTCTGCACAAAAAGCTTCCAGGGGAACAGGGGAATATGCAACTTTTTGAAAACGTTCCGACTCTGTCTCCTAGGAAAACTGGGAAAAACATTTTTTTTTCGTCTTTTCTGAATCACTGCTACTGCACACCAACTGTTAGGCACATGCGCGAGTAGATGGACAATAACAACAATGGCGGCCAGAGTGTCATGACTCCAAGTCAGAGGCAGAGTAGAGAGGGTCATGGTTTCATCATGCTAGGTAAAAAACATATAGTACGTCGCTATAAATGGTACATCCAAGTTTACCTTGGACTACACCACTGACTATTTCCCCTTTTTTATTCCCTCCATAGTCATTTCACCTTAAATGATTAGGTATCAGAAATATTTTCACTGTTCATGATCTTGATTAGTTTATATACTCTACTCAAAATCATGGCTGTAATACACAGTTACATCTAACCTTTGACTCTTCCATTGGTCCTAGAGGTAGATCGTCTCTAGATCTAAATTTGTTCTACAGTTCATAATGTAGTTTCCAACAGAAGAAAGATTTGGGGCTTCAGACTTTCTTTTTGTTTTGGGAAAAGACAAGTAAGGATCACTACTTGGGTTTTATGGAGCAGAACCAGTTTTGCATTCTTGGAAATTTCAAAGAATCAAATTCATGCCTCAGGGAGAGCTCTCATAAATTTCAACCAGGCAAAGGAATATTAGTCTTTGCGTCTGGTTCAGTGCTTCCATCGGAAACACAGATTCAAAAAGATGCTGTGAAATATTAAATATCTCATTTAAAAGTTCTAAATTCTTACTTGTGTACTCCTGAGGGGACATCTGAGCGCTTATGACATCGTTGAAGTGTTTCAGCCAGTCCTGCTGGTCGCTCTCCGACTCGCAGGTGAACAGGAAGCAGCGCTCGGGCGTTTGTATGGTGATGCCGTACAGCCAGGCACCATTGCAGTGGGTGCCAGCGGGCAAACCGGGGTAGGCATTGTAACCGTGGCCTCGGTTCCCCAAGAAAACTTCACCTTTTGCAAAGGCATCCTACACAAATTTGAGATGAAGAAAACTATAGTATCAGAGTTATAGAGTTCAAATATTCCATTCCCATGTTCATGCTTTACCTACACCACAGATAAAAAAAAATAGACAGATTACAGTGAATAAAGTAAGTAATATTAATGATTTCTCAGACAAAAAAAAAAGAAAAAAAAAATCTCTGGGTAAGTAATAATTTAGGCCCCGTTTAAGCAACAATGTTTTCAGGTGAAACAAAAAACTTTTGTTTTGTTATATGTTTTTGTTTACACGGTCTTCGGAGCCACTGAAAAAGCAACTTTTTTGAAAATGGATCTCAAGTGTAACTTTACATAAATACTCTGATCCAGTCTACATGGAAATGAGGGACAATGCAACTTTTCAAAAATACGGGACAAAGTTTTGGGAAAATGCTTTAACTCCCGTCTCCATGGAGCAAGAAAAATGCACCTATTCAATAAAGCTCTGAATCCATTGCTGTGGAACTGGAGGAAAAGGCAACTTTTTGAAAAAGCTCAGAATCCGTCTCCTAAAACGGGCAAAAACAAAACTTGTTGAAAAGGCCCCGAATCCGTCTCCATTGATACAGAGGGAAATGGAACTTTTGGAGAGTGCTCAAACTACACCACCATGTGAATGTGGGAAAAAGCAACTTTTCATTGTGTATTGTTCCCTGTGTGCATTTGTGTTTGTTTTCATTAAAAAAACAACCAACTCTGCAGCACAAAGTCTTCTCTTCAGTTGAAACCTAGATTTACCACTACAAACACTGTTTCGCTGTACTCGAAGCTGTGAGTCACCTATTACACGAGCTGTGAACTCAGACTCGTCTGTCAATCCCGCTGTGGCTTTGGGCCGGCCAGACCTCTTCCTGTCAGAGTTTCAGTTTGAGTGTCTTTTGATTGTGAAACTGTATTCTTTGACAACTTCACCTTCTTTGAACTTTCCTCAGATGAAAGACTGACGTTTTTCAGAGTAATGATGGTCTATGTCTTCTATGGCTTTTCCCTTTCTACTTTTATAGCAACACACAACTTTCTGCAGGACAATACTGATCAACTGATGCTCAGGAGGATATGGTGCCATAGTGTGTTGCTACACTTCCTTTATACAGACAGAGGGGCTGTAAGTCCTCCAGACATGTTGGAAGACCTGTAGGAATTAGTAGCTCCCACTTTCATGGCTTGATCAACCTTCATTGCTGCAGAACAGCTTTAAATTGCCTAAAGATTACATTCAATTTCAGTTTTGAGCAGTGCAGGCTGGTGGTAAATAAATTTAGGGGGGCGCACTGGAGGGCGGGTATTACAACATAACAATAAACTACTTAAACACAAATTTTGCTCTCCTCTTCTTCAGGCCAGCAAATTTTTTCAATCACTGTCACTTTCACACTTGCCTGCTGCTGGATTTTTAAGTCTGGTTGGTCCAGTCCAAGCTCCTTTATTCGCTTTTTTTCTCCAGCAAACACCTTGTGAAGGGATTTTTTTGTAAATTAATGACTGTATTTTCTTTTTCCGTCATCGTCTCCTGTCTTGTCACTGTCCAATTCTTCGGTTTTTGTGCGTATGTTTGAGTGACAGTCACGCGAGCACGTATACGCTGCCAGGGTCGGGACTTTGATTGACGTCAATGATGAATCATGAATCAATCACATTGGATGAAGAATTACACAAAAAGCGTTGATTGGCCAGGAGAATCTTTTAAGTAGCCAATTAGAGACCAGCATTAAGTCACATGGAAGATAAATGTTTAAGAACATACATAAACACTCATTTGGCCGGCGCCCCTCGCCATTGAAATGTATGTATTTAGGTCCACTCAAATAAACAACTCCAAATAAACTCAGTATAGAATAGTAATGCTGAAAAGACACACTTTAGAAGTGAACAGATGTGACAATTACATTTTACTACGTAATTTATGTTTACTGTGTGTACATTTTTCCTGCAATTTTGATGGGGGCGGCGCCCGAGCGCCCATCATTGACTAGCCGCCACTGGTTTTGAGTAACCTCTGCCAGTTCACCATTTACCGTTGTACTATTTTAAGTTGTTCATTGAACTTCAACAACTTGAACTGCAATAAATTACAGTAAAAATCACTGCGTTCTAAAACTTCCTAACCCGTAGTGTATGAAAGCATTAGATGTCTTAAATTTCAATCTGTGTTAGATAAAAAGCAGTAACTCCCAAACTGGATGCAACATACATCCCTTGTATGTGGGTTTGCAGAGCAACAAAGAGATTATCGAGGCCGGAGAGGATCGCGACGGGATGGTTTAGTCTATGCTATTAGGTCAATGAACTCGGCACAGTGGTGTAGTTGTTTAACGAAGAAAAAAAGATCAGTTTTGGGTCATGTGTGATATTTGATTGTTCTTCCTGTTCCTGCATTGGTTTCTGTGCTTCCCTCTCAAAACAAAGACATGCAAGTTGGATTGGTGCCTCCAGGTTGGCCACAGGTGTTGAGTATGTGCGTGGATCTTCGCGTGTCTTTGTTTATGCGCCGTTTACATGACAATGCTTCAAACAAAATCACATAATTTTGCGGTTTTGTTTCAGAAATGTTTTGCAGTTTTACTTCTTCCTTCCCCTTTCCAGACATATTGAAGTGGGTATATGTGCTAAATGTGTGTATGTAAATGGGTTTCGCTTATATAGCACTTTTAAACTGCTTGAACAGTTCCAAAGCGCTTTACATCTTTAATCTCATTCACACACCATTTAGGCAGCTGCAATGTAAACTGTCTATTCCAGACAGACCGACAGACATCAATCCTTTGTACATGCAATATAGAACATGCATAATTTAGTCATTATCCTATATCTTTTAAGCAGCTTCCTATCCAATCCACACGGTATATCAATACTCCCTTTCATCCTCTGTCTTGACACTCCCAGGGAAAGGTTGAACATTTCAGCCACTCAGCACCATTGATTATTACATTTTTCATTAAGCTTCTCCATCAGCAGAAACAATTAGCTAATCTGATGTGTGTTTACCCCAGAATTCGGCAATCTTTGCTTTCATGTTGTTCTTGCCTCTGGCAAAGTCTATGATAATCATTTCAGGAAATCGGAAGAATCCTTTTCTGGCAGGAACCTCTCAACAGCTGATAGTAAATGAAATATAGGTTGCACATAAGGTTCGCAAATCTTCTTTACTCTGAGAAAATCCGTTCTGTGAGGGCATAGCAATAAATGCCATATGTATAATTAAGTTAAACCAGGAATGGAAGCAACATATATTTCTTCTCTCTTCTGAGTCACGACTTTATGTTCCCAACATCGCCTGCTTAATCTAATTTACTTGATGAAAACAGACCTTCCCCCACTCTGTGTGGTGCTCATTTAGATCTGTTTAGAGCACAAGAATCCCATCAAGGCACTTTCCAAATCCCCATTTGGTAATGTGCGGTTACAACATTGAACACAGAAACTACAGATCTGAAACATTAAAGCCTGTCTGATGTGTGCAGACGTGCGTAAAAAGACGGCCTACCAACGGGTCTTTGAAATACATGAGTCGTCTGTGGTCCAGGGTGAACCAGCGCTTCTTGAAACCTTCCGTTTGCTGCGTGGAGAGAAGGAAACACAGTCAGAGGTGTGGCGAGCGAGACACCGAGAGAAAGAGAGAGAAACTGTACAGTGAAACCCAAAGTGCCATTGTGCCTGTACGAAACGTGGCGTACGTCTGGGGTTTCAATCAAGAAGTGAGTCATGTTGTTTAAGGTTACTGATGTGCGTCAGAAATCCACACATCAATTTGCTGATGGCTTATCTGAGACTGTCAAATATAAGAGGGCACATCTTACCTTTCTTACTTATGCTCTTTGAGATCACAATGAAGGTACATTTAGGGGCTGTCCACACGAGAACGCCGTTTCACATGAATGCACCGTTTTTGGCCAATCATCGACATGGCTTGCCATTTAGAAGCTATCATTAGGAAGATCAGGAGCATAGTGTAGAAGATATAATATAGAAGACTACTTCTGAATTTCATATGTGCTCCATGTCTTTTTCTGCATTTTTGGTATATTTGGTGAGTCACAGCACCCCTTAAAGGCCTGGCATATGTACTAAATGCCCTAAGGCATTGTCTTGAGCTGTGAGAAAAAAATATGGTTTTGGCTTGTGTGGACAAAGCCTAAATGTGATCTGAAGCTCAGAAAATAAGGGATGTCACTGTAACTGATGGTACATTGCCATGTATTGGTGGTGATGCCTTCTTAGGTACTCCAGACAATAGCTTGACACTTGTTCGCAAATCATATGGTAAAAAGGTTTCATTTTATTTATTATACATGTCTAGTGGTACAATTTCTTTCATCACATATACCCTACGCCACCACATAGGAAAACTTTATAGTTGATATTTAAAGGTCATTGTGGTTAAGCACCTGATTCACATCGGGTGCTTAATCATCTCTCTGCCCATAAAGGAGGAGTTGCCCAGAGGCAGTGAGTTACAGGCGGCGGAACCACGCAGAGGGCTGCAGATTCGAGTATTTCAGTTTTGTGTTTTAGTTTACGTAATTAACAAAAGAATGGCATTTCGGGAATCCGTCTCCATGTATCTGTGGGAGAACCCCAGGGTGGCAAACACCACTGCCACCATTTTACCAGTCCGGCAAACTAGAGAAATTGGGCTGTATGTAGCTTCTGAGGTAAAATGAGTTTGACTCCCCTGCTATAGATTGTAACTTGCAAACCTTCGAATTTCCGATTTTCACTTCATCTCGACTGTCAGTAAGAATATTGTTCTTCGTATTCTGTCAGTATACAATGCTGTCACTTTATTTTCTACTTGATACCCCCTTTCAAATGTTTATTGCTTCATTTTGTTTATAACACAGGCATATCATTTGGAAACTTGTCACATTGAAAAGTTTCAAACAGCACGGCATTTCAAAACCCACCACAACAGCAGCTATCCAAGAAAGTGACATGGTGCCTTCAGAGAATTTACTGTAGTTGCACAAGCAGCTTGAGCTCCTCGCTGAGTCAAATAATGAGGATGCTCAGGTCCCCGACTGCTGCCAAATCGTCCTCGTAAAAGTGTCTGAAACTCTCATTATGCCTTAAGACAGAACGACTGACTGTTGAATTCTCATTTTGCCAGTTCACCCCATTCACAAATACGTCTCACTTGTATGTAAAGGAAATGAATGACGACCATTTAGCGGACGAGTCCTTCAGCAAACGGTGTGAGATCTTTCATCTCTCAGTCTGACAGACAGAGATTAAATCAGCAATCTGTGTGTGTCTGAATGCAGAACCCGTGAGGATTGCCGTATACGTAAGCTGATACTAAAATACTAGTCTGACTATGAATGACTGTGGCTTTGTGTGTTTGCCTTTGAAACTTGAGAATTGAAAATATTTCTCCCACGCAAAAAAGATGAACAAGAACAGAGTTTCTTCTTTTATACTTCACAATAACATCAAGTAGGGAAGCACCGATACTAGTGCTGAGTATCGGGTGCAATAACAACTGTGGAGCAAGTACAAAGATCCACGCCGCAGAGCAACGCACTCCGGGAATTTAAAATGAAATACAGTGGTCCTTTGTAAATGACATGTAGTTCAAAGTTTATATTAGTCAGGTTAGCGGTTAATCAAGGCTAGATGGTACACTGAAGAAAAGCTTTCCTTTGACAAACTACAGTCCATAGGGATATAATGCAACAGCTATAGGAGATATTATTTTGACATTTCACTGTATTTTACACCAGAAGGTTTCATTAAAATTGGCTTCATGTTGAGATTGTACTCATTTCCTGAAGTCATTGTTTAGCTTTTGCAATCCTCTGTATCCTCTGTGCCACAACTAAGAAAAACCTCAAAGTTAAAATTCAAAGGCTATTATGGCACTATTTTACCAGTTCAGCCCACTCAAGATGCAATTTGGCTGTATGCAACTTCTGAACCAAAATGTGTTTGGCACGGCTGATGTATATGCTATCTTTAGATGAGGGTTTACTTACCCTTGGCCCGGTCTTTTCCATGTATCCTTCCTTGAGAAAATTCCTGGTAAGTTTGGGTACCAGCTGAAAGCAACGAGCAATAAGATGAGGTCACTGTTTGATATCTGAGAAGCATATATTTGGAAAAAAAATATAGAAATACTGCGTGTGTGTGGGTATTTACCTCGGCATCGGTTGCCCCAGGAAAGGCAACCTTCAGATAGTGAAGCTGAACCGCTCGGATTGAATTATACCAGTCTACGATCTCCTGGGGAGAAAAAAAAAATTGCTTCTTCACATTTTTGAATTTCTAGTCATTCAGACAGAATTTTGTGTACACCATCACAGCAGTCACAATCAAAAACATTAAGGCAGATGGAAAGATGATCCAAAAGTGTCCCCGATAATTTCATAAATAACTAGCAATAGCACGTAGATAGCCAAATAGCCAAAAACTACATGGATAGTGAGGAAATTACACATACACAGCAACAACACAACTGCTCCATACTTAGATAATTAGCTCAACTGCTAACGATCACATCAAAACACACTTATTTATTTACAAGGTCAATTGATAGCCCAATAGATAGGGTAATATAATAAAAACTTTGATAAGTTGATATATTTCTTCATGATAGATTGAACATATTTTTAAAAGTTCATTGATGACATGACAGATTATAGCTATATAAATAGACAGCTAAAAAGATGTCATGAAAGTTTTTTGTTATTGGTATAACTGCATTCAGTAATGAACATAGCGTTGCACGTGATTAGTAATGGAATTTTATATTTTCTGCCACTAGTCTTTAGCACAATTGTTAATAATCAAAAATTTCTTGTTAATTCTTCTCCATTCAAGCTCATCAATAAGCTTTTCACAAACAATCCAGTTTCTTCCCTCTTGTAATCCGAAGTGTAAACATTTTAAGAAAGAAAAGTAAAATATTTATTTTAGAAAAGCAACCTCCCAAATGAGATATTATTCTACAACTGTGACTCAATTTTTCCCAACAGACTCCCAAGTCTCAGAAGTCACAACACCACAAATAAATCCGTCCCCCTGATGGCAACACTGAACTGCTTCATATATTTCAGCATGTTTACAAGTCACACAGAGTGATGGATGTTGTGCATCAATGTCATCTGCTAATGGATTCCACCGGCAGGCACAGATGGTTTTGCAAAGGTTTGCAGACTTGCCCGAAACAGGAAGTCTCACTGTGTTTTGATGTGATCAGTGGCAGCATTTGATGACAATGGCACCTAAAGGTGTTTAAATTTGTTATCAGTGAAGAAGAAGCTGACGAGTCCTATAAAACGACATTCAGAGTGTCTCACTTATATCTTGCATTCCCACACAGCATCGCTTCAAAGAGCAAAGACTGAATCTTGCAAACACAGATAACCTGACAGAGAGGCAGACCTTGCCGCTGTCGTGAAAGACGAAGATGTTCCGGGTGCTGTAGTCTTTGAGATAGGTGATCTGAAGGCCGTTGGGGTTTCCTATCTTTTCCGGCTGGAAAGTTGCATTGATCGAGTCCACCTTGATCACGGCTTTGGGTTCCTTGGCCTGAAAATAAGTGGGTGTGGAGAAGGTAACTATGGTCATGTGAAATTTTCTTCATCAATTTGTTCCCCACTCAAGGAGTTGTGGAGAAATCAATGCTCGAAAGACAAAATTCCCTGTAAAAACACCTCAAATTTATACCTTGTATTTTTTGTTACTCTAACAAGCCTTAGCTGTCGATCAGGTTGGCAAAACATTTTCACACGAAACAGTGCTTTCAGACAATCTCAACAACTTGTAAGGAGGCTAATGATGGCAGGGATTTCGTGTGCCTACTGTGAATAACTGGATCTTTGTTTCAAGTACATTAAATTCGGAAAGCCTCAGATAACTTTGTGTCATGACACTGATAAATGAAATGAAAAGGTTGAAGCTAGCATTACGTTCTCAGAGAGGTCACAGAGGGATCCGTTTTCAAAAAGTTGCATTTTCAGTGGCTCTGAGCAACACTGTGTGAACGGACAGCTGCAAAACTGAAACGTTTTCCTTCACTTGAGAATGCCGTTATATAAATGGGGCTGTAGTCAGCACCCACATGTACGATGAAATAAAACCTGTTGTCAAGACAATCTAGTGCAGCAGGGCTCAGTCCGATTGGTCAAATATATACATATCAAACAGCCTGAATAAAAATGGCAATGCATTAAGAATTTTATTAGAAATGGGTGGTTTGGAAAGCAAAAAGCCATTATCAGTCAATGATGACATCGTAATAATAAACCAAACCACTGCTCTAAGCCCATTATTTATTCTACCATAAAACTGCTTAATGCTGAACTAAATGTTATATTTCTATGTATGTATGCTTGAGGATGGTGCAAACACTTTTACAATTATAAAAATCCTATCAAGAGAAATCAATTAATTAGGAAATTCGGATGAGCATTGTTAAAAGAAAATAAACATTTTCAGGAGGGATAATAAAGCATCTACAAGCAATCTTGTTTTAGGCCCCAAGCAAAACGGATATTGTTTATATTTTTGTTGTGTGTTTACGTGACGTTTTGATTACAACGTTGGTTCACACGGAAATGGAAGAAATGCTGACAATGGTGTAGGTAGCATGTTCTGCCACTAGTGGGGGGGCTCTTGGCTGTTTTGGTTATGAAACCACACACATACACATGCACAGATAAACAATACGCTATAAACATTAACAATGGTGAGTACAAGGACATTCAAATGGACAGACGATGAAGTTGTGGATCGTGCTGCGCATGTGCAGTAACAGCGTTTCAGAAAAGTTGCATTTTCCCGTGTTCACAGAGATTGAGTCGGAGCATTTTCAAAAAGTTCCACCTCGGGACCCTGTTTCAAAATGAAACATTTTCAATGCATCTGTGCACTGCAATGCAAAGGACGTTTTTTTGTTTCAACGTGAAAACGCTGTTGTGTAAACTGGATCTGAGAGTTCTGAGAACTAATGATGCTTCAAGTATGAGTCAGTGTCCATTTGGTTGGAGCAACATCAGTACTGTCTTGGAATGATCTGAAATTAATTTCATCAAGTTCTTTAGGTTTGGGGTGTTTCTGACCTTTCTTCCTCAGTACAAAGGTTTTCTAACATGTGTAGAAGCAGACCTTCTTAAATGCTACTCTCCTGGGATTTGTTGTAGAAGATGAAGTACCTGACATTCAGTCTGTAGTCATATGATCAATAATAGCTGATGATTTACAATTTCTTGATAATCCTTTCATCATTTGTCTTTTAACATCTGATGTCATTGGGATATTGATTTCCATTGTAATAAACAAGGAAACCCATGATGTCCCAGGAGAATATGGACTTCGAGTCAGGCTGCTCGTTTTTTTTTTTTTTTTTTTTGTAATTTCACCTTTGCAGAAATATTTATTACAACCGTGGTAACCATGCCCAGTAGCAGCATTTCTGCCATCTACACGGAGATGAAGCACGAGCATTTTCAAAAAGTTGCGTTTTCCTTGTTTACATGGAGATGGAGTCAGTGCTTTCAAAAAGGCTCTACCATGGAGCAGATTTCAAAAAGTTGCATTTTCAGTGGCTCCGAGCACTGTTGTCATGTAAACAGACACTCAAAATGCAACAAAGGTTTTGCGTTTGCACCTGAAAATGTGTAAACAGGGACATAGATTTGAGGTCTCAGACACTCAAAGCTGAAATAACATGCACCTCCTCTCTCGGGGACTTCAATGTCAATAAGCATTTTTCTCTGCGATCACTTATTCAAGAGTCACGGCAATAAAAAGCGATTTAAAAGAAAAAACAGTTATTGATTCTTCAGCTACTGCACCTCCCAGCCACAGAAAAGCCGGCTCAGTATCCATGAAAATAACATCGGGAGCGTTATATCTGCACATCAGCGATAGCTATCATTTCTGAGAAGCGACACTAATCCCAGCGAACCGCCATGCTTTGATCCGGTCTGACTTGAATTGGAATGGGCCACTATAGAAACTGAGTACACGTCTGTGTGTTGCTTCTTTTCCTCAGTTTTAAGGGTAAAACACTCACAGCTTTGGCAATTTGCAAGAGTTTTCACGTCTGATTATAATTTACTCATGTCTGTCAATGCTAAAGCTGACTCTGGAGAAAGCTACAAATTGGCCGAGGGGGTTTGGCTCTGGCTTTGATTGGTACCCGAGTATTTCACGCGCATCCCGGCTCTTTTGAATCCCAGCGAGCTCAACGGCTTTGAGAGCCTGGAGCACCCGAGCGGCAGCGGGTGACGCTGTTTTTTTTTTTTTTTTGTTCACTTTTATCACAGCCCTGACTGCACTGGCATGTAGGTTTTGTTCTGTTTTTGCCCGTTCGCTGGTAGATTCACTCAGAGAATACAAAGTATTCACATTCACCTCTGAGGGGAAATGCATCGGAAATGCATATTTCACACAGCAGAGTGACAGAGTTTTTCTTTAAATATGTTATTCCCAGATTCCCTGAGCTGGTTTTACTGTGACTAACAAAGCGCTCCCAGCGCTTCCAGGCCTAATTGGTTTGGGTGGTGGAGATCCGAGTGAATCCACAGAACAGACTGCTGGTTAAGCTTGTCTGAGCACGCTGAAGCGCTGCACGGGGAGCAAACGTTTACTCTGTTGTCTCTTGGCAGGTACATCGATTACAAAGCTGAGTGTCTGTGTACATATAGAGGGTCTGTAGCGCACTTTGTGCTTTGAATAAAACCTCCTTTACACAACGTTCATAAGTGAAAACAGAAAAATTTGCGTTGTGCTTTGGCAGTTCATTTACAC
>OMNM01039135.1:9449-36906 GCA_900302745.1 Parablennius parvicornis | reverse complement strand
AAACAAAAATGGGGGACCAACAAGATCCATGTGCAAGTGTTGAAAAGCTTTATAATATGACCCAAGCATATAGATTCGATTAATATATGCAGAATAATCAAAATGTAAGTTTTCTAAATGTTTTTAACCCGTATTTAATGCTTACAATTGCAAAATTGTATTATAATATAATAAAGTAATTGAATAAAGGAGGAAACGTTTTCCTAATATACATTCACTCTAACCTGTGTTGAGAAGTCTCGATAGCATCAGTGTGGAAGGTGGAGATAAGGTGGAATCTATGTTATTATTGATAACCTGAACTTTAAAGCCTGATCAGAGACACGGAGGCTATTTTCATGCTTTAAGCTTTTTTTACCTCTGTCGTTGTTCTCATTATTTTCTGTTTTTATTTTCTGCTTTGAACAGCTTTCTGAGGTCCCATGCTGGCTTATGCAAGGAAATATCAAAAGGAATATCACCAATGTCAAAGTACAGTACAGTTCACATTCACAGAGGGCTGGAGCAGCTGATGGTTGTTGCCACGCAACCCGTTTGTTAACTAAGTTAGTGTACGGCAAACGATGCATTTGGGATTTTAAAAATTATATTTATGAATCAATTTATTTGAAAAGTGAGCCCTTCGAAAACAAAGTTTTGACTAGTTGAAGTCTGTAATGCAAATTCAAGCATGGGTTTTTATAAATGCATCATACATGAAGAGCCCAGAGTGGAATAGTGGTTAGCACTCTTGTCTTACGCCGAGAACAACTTTGTTTTGATTCAGGCTTCTTCTGTGTGCTTTTTTTTCCCCCCTGAGTACTCTGTTTTAATTCTCCAGTCTTAATTAGATTGACTGGTGTTTCATGTCAATGTGCACCCTGCCGTTCACCCACTGACAGCACTCAAATTACTCATATTACTAATGTGAAGTTTGGAGGTCATCATGTGGAGATCCACATTGATGAAGGGCAACATTTACACTTACATCTTTCTCTGCAGTGGTTACTTTATACTCACTTTCATCAGACAGGACAGATTTATTTAGCATCATCTTTTTCTTTTCAGTCTGGAATGAAATCAGCAGTACCGGCCAACTGATTACTGTAAACTAGCTTGTGTGTGTACATTATGCAATCATAAGCTGCAAATGTGAGTTAAGTGGTGTGATCAATGTGAAGATTATATTTTCCCTTTCTCCAGCTTACACATTCTCTTATTTTAAGAAAGTAGAAACCTTTTTGACCTCGTTTCAAATACTTCTTTTGTCACACAGTTATTCAATGAGTCAGCTCTCATAACTAATATTCATGGTAATTTATTACTGCTTTATACAGACTAATTCTTTTTTAATTATTTTTAACTGTCTCTGCTGCAGGCAGTTATTCAGAAAATGCCTTTAATACAGTGGTAGAAATATTTAATAACAGTGCCTATATCCGCTACCTGTCATACATTAGAGCATCCTCTGTGTGTTATCCAGCCCATATCACTGACAGCACAAAGCTTAACAATAGCTGCAAGCTGATATGCCATCAGCATAATTCATAAAGCTCTGCAGGCAAATCATTGTCACACATATGCCAATGCTGTTTAATTACTGGACCGAGATAATCCACAGGTAATTACTCCAATTTATTAATTTCCATTTTTAATGTCCCCATATTCATTCATTTACCCTGTCGCAGCTGCTGAGGGCCTGTGATGGAAGGACTTATGTATTTAGAGAGGTTTCACTTCAAGTTTAATCTTTTCTCATTGCATTGGGAGAAACCATCACACTGACGTTAAATAATTTGGTAATTTGCCAAAACTTCAAGCTCCAGTATACTCATTGTCCAGCTGCCATGTTGTTGGCTCCATGCCTCAAGCAATCACAGATTGATTGCACATACAGCTCAAGTGCTGGCTCATATTTAATATATAGTGTTTTTCTTTTAACTTTGTTGAAGTGAAATACATCTGTCCAGCTGTTGTGGTGGATTACATTGTCCACTCTGGACAGGTTTTTCTTTTTGTATATGAACCCTCTCATTGTTTTACAGGTCTATTATGTGAACTATTTTGTTGTCAATTGTTTTCCTTTCTGTCTCATTCCACACCGATAAAAGACAATTAGTAGGGCAGACTAGAAGGCATAGTGGAGACATTGAGGGATTGGCACAGATTTGAGAAAAGTGAATGAAACACGGAGGAAACACAGTAGTTTAGGAGAGGAAAAGGTCGTAGAAAAGAGTGGAGTGTGGGATCATTATGGTTCACCACAGAGTACCGTCCTCGGACATCATTCTCCCTCTTCCAATTAAGCCCTCCAAAAACCCGATCTCTGCAGACAGGAGGGAGGCACTCAGCTAAGACCCTGAATGCCTCCCACTGGTCCAGTTTCTCTGGATAAGCAGTGGATCAGTGCAACAGCAGCGTGGCTGTGTCTCCGAGGCCGAGGCTCGCTTTGTCAAGTAGAGGAAGCTCCAGCTGTTCTGCTGCTATAAGGAAGGGAGGATGCATCCTTTACCCGAATTAAATGAGCTCACCTAGAGAGAACAAGTGTTAGTGGATTTATAGCAGGAACTTTCAGCAGAAGCCAAGTGGTTTCTCTGATGTAATCGGACCTTTGTCTGTCACATCTTGTCACATACTGTATACGCACGGATATCCACAGAGACCTATTTGCCTTCACAGGCACTGGCACAGACTTTTCAGTTCATCTTCCTTATCCTCCAATTAGGCTGACCCGGTCTTCCTCTCTTCATACACAAATACATATAAAATATAAGTGTATATGCAAACCATAATACTGACTTCACCAACACACACCAGCTAGGTATTCATTTATTCAGCACATCAAAGATTTCCTCATCTTGCATCATAATAAAGTCTTTCAAGGTGTGCGGGGAAACAAGGATGACTTGGTTCTACACTGATGAGTCATTCTTAATCATCCCCAGTGGACAACCTTTTTTGTCTTCATTCTCAAGCTCTTCCCATAAATCAGTAGAACCGCATTCAGGCAATATCCTAATCACTGGCTCTCTGCTGGATATTTGAAACCGTCTTTCATTGTCCTGAAACCTCAAAATGAATACTAATACAGTTGGATCTGATCGGTGCAGAGGGAGCTGATTTGAGTTTTCCTCAATATGCTCAGCTCCACCAGATTAGAAATGAGAATATACAGTGTGGGTATATATGTGATGGAGAGAGGCAGAGAAGGTGTTTGGATCAAGTGAAGCTGCAATGTGTCCTGTAAGATTGTTGCTAGGATGCACATCTCTCTCAGAAGGAAATTAAATCGGGATAACAGCACAGCAGCAATCAATTAATCCTGCATGAAGTCAGTACTGAGTTATATACACACACGCACGCACTCACACACACACACACACCCACACACACACACACACACACACACCAGCACACTCACTGATATGTAGCTGTGATATGGCACTTTTTCAAATGGTCCTTTGTGCAATTGAAACCAGATTCCAGCATTTCAGTTACAATTTTTATCTACAATATTTGCCACTGGTGGTATGTTTTGGCAGTAGGTGGTCATGTACATTCACATACAAAAGGTGGAATCAAGCTTAAAAAAAAGCTATTACATCAAATAGTGGTATGTATGAAAGAACACCCACTCAGTAACACATTTAGCGCTGAGTTTATGCAGCAAGTCATTGGCCTTATTGAACCACAAAAACAGACTGAATCTAAAAGCCAGACAGCTCAAGAGGCTTATGAATAATGATCTCTCACAGAGGTAATTTGATTTATCATTGCATACTTTTAGCTTGACTCGACTTTTCCTCCATTGTTGAATTGATTCCCAAGGTTGAGAGACAGCACGATGATAGTACTCTGGGGTTTGTTGGAGCCCTTTTCTTCCATTAATAACTATGTACATTATGGGCAGAGATTGAATAAGGCATGGAGAGAGTGAGAATTAGCTTAGTCTGTATAGATAACAATCATACATATTTAACAAAAAATATTAAAACAAAGCCATGTGCTACTTTAGAGGCCAATACAATCAGCGCAATTCACAACGGGGCCTTTCTTTGTAATGTCATCATGTTCTCCAGGTGCATGGGTTTTCTTTTTCAGGGTACCACCAGCTTTTGCCCACAATTCAAAGAACATGCTTGGTAGGTTTTTTTATGAATAATACAAGCATAGAAGATGGATGGATGGGTGGATGATTTGAGGGCACATTTCTTTGTTTTGTGAAAGAAAGACGACAATCACGGAATCACTTTTATTGGCACCATGTTCAACCACAGGTTGCTACTTTGGGACAAACAATGAAATAGGCTGCTGCAAGCTTCGGACAAGCACAGGAAGAGACATTGCCGTTATTACGCTGGGGTGTTGTATTCATATACTACTGAGAAAATAATATTGTTTAATGTATTTCCAGACAGAGTCCTCCAAGGTGTAGGTATACATTAGAAAAGAGCACAAGATAAACATTGAATATAAGAAGCACTTGTTCACCAGCATATCCTCCCAAGAGTATGGTTGCCTTTAAACATGTCAGAAATATCAAAGGGCTGTTTGATCTCACCACCAGCTTTTCACCCTCTGAAACAAATCGACACGGTTCGGGGCTTTTTTTTTTTCCTTCTCTGAATAGCTGCTTGTTGGAGTTTTGATGATGAAATGCTGCTGTCCCTTCAATCGCTCATTCTCTGAATTTCACAGCTCCTCCCTTTTGTGCTATTTCTTTTACTCTCTCTCCCTCTGTCTCTCTCTTTCTCTCTCTCTCTCCCTCTCTCTCTCTCTCTCTCTTTCTCTCTCTCAATGGTGGCTTACTTTTTCACAGTTCAGCATTGCACCTAATGTGGATGTGTGGCTGTTTGCATCTGGATGTGCTTCTGCCTGGCAGTTTGTAGGATGGAGAGGGTTCAGATGGTAAGAAAGAGGAAGGAGGGACATTGAGAGCAATATGCCAGTTTAGTTAATTCGAAATGGTTGCCATCATACCCCCCATCCAATCTTACTACCACACACTCACACTGTTACAGGCTCTTAACTGTTCCGTCTGGTCCAAGTCGCTCTGTGTGCTTAATGCTCACCAATTAGGCCCGGGCTCATTTTGGACTTGGCATGTGTTATTATTTGTCATTTGTCCCATCAGAGCTGTGTTGCTGGACTCATAACTGCTGCTTAATTGGCTGGGAGACAGAACACAAGGTCTATATGGGTGCTTAGGTTGGCTTCTGACTGATGATGATGGTTAGTTTGGGACTGAGAAAGCCTATCTGTGGGGTAATGAGGACTGAATGGATGGTGCCCCGCAGATGTCTTATTTTTTTCTGTTTAGCCTACATAAGCCCTTGTATCTAGACTGGAAATGCCTATTAGAGGCGATCTAAGTCCATTGAGATGACTGTGCTCTTTGATTAAACGTGAACATGGCAGGTACACTGCCCTGTGTGAAACTGCAGTCACTATATTTTTGGACAGAAAAGGCAGGGAGCAGATGGATAAATCAACATAAATCTTCTGTAAACAGCATGAAAGAAGAGTAAAAGCAATAGTGGTGGGCATGTGGCCATTTTAATTCCTTATAGACCAAACTAGGTGAGGAAGCACTCTTGTCTCCCAGGGCAAAATGGCCTGGCACTTCATCTTGAGGTGAACGGTGACGTTTTCTTGTTAACAACTGATAAATTGATTCAGTATCTCAACGAGGCTATAATAATATACTTGATCTCAAATAAAAGCAAAAAATACCCACGTCTTTAATTTGTAAAATATACAGCGATGACTATAAATGATTGCTGATTAAAGAAATAGCAATAACCCTACAGCAATCACCACACTCAACACTGAAAATCACTTTGATCTGCAATATTTTTTTTCGTATGGGATCAGTGCAATGACGCTATTGAACACATGCTTGATTGTGAGTGATGGGTGTCTACTTCCATTTTAATACTTATGTTTAGTGCATTTAGTGGATCTTTATAGTGCTTTTAGTGGATTTTATACATGATGTACAGATTGACACTTACATTTTGTTGTTGCAATGAATCTATCTATCTATCTATCTATCTATCTGTCCATATAAAAGCAGTCATTTTTTTCATCAGCAATGGCACATCCATTTCTTCTCATTGCACTATTTGGCATGTTTCCAGTAACATATTTCAAATAAGTATTTTAGGTCTTTTTTTATTGATTATTAAAAAAAAGAGAGAGAAACAAATAACCTATAGATGTAAACTTACTTGACTAGGTGGTAAGGTAACTCATCGGGCAAGAGATTCATTGTAAGTATCTGTAAAGAGTAGTCCAACCCCTTATGAACATGTTCACCTAATAGCAGTACAGTTTCCATAGTTCAAAATATACTGTATTTTGTTGAATGGACATGTTACTGTGTTCTGGATTAGAGGATATGGGGCTGCACCAACTTTCTCTGGGTAAATAATAGTTTAAAATAAACAGAGAATCAATGTTTTGTCTGTTGGGACAAACGGACACCTGAGCAGATAAGACAGTGAAATGCAAACAGATAAACAGTCAGGCTGATAAGACCCTACGGATCGAGCTGTGAATAACTGGCTGACTGAAGAAGTGGAGGAAGTAGATACAATAGAAGGAGTTAATACTATGTTGAAATGATAGACAGCGCAGTTTTCCAAACATATAAAAGTAGCCAATATTTCTTTGACCACACGCTGGGAGATGACAGGATGAGCGTGCATAAATAGAGGAAAAGCGATGGTTGAGAACAAGGGGTCATAACTGCTCCAGCTTGTATGGAGCCAGACCGAATCTGTTAATTTCACACATCGCTTCCATGTTGCCTCTCTGGTTCTGTCGCCTTGCAAGTCTTTTTTCATTAAGGAATATAAACATATTATCTGGTCCACTTTCACACCTGCTTTAACCATAACAACTAAAGCATAATTGGTCTGGTCATCCGTCTGACAGTTTGCTGTTGTATTCAAGTGGAGATTACTGTTTCATGCCCGTTTTCTCTAATTTTACTGTAACTTTAGAGGATACAGGCCCACTGTACTGCAGTTCTCTTTACTGCTAAGTCTGAAGGATATACTGTAGATAACAGTATGTTACCAGCTGAAAAAGCTCTGATGAAAGATGTATTATATTCAGAAATGTCCTCTTTCTGACCGGGCAGAAAGTGTCAGTAGTACAGCAACAAGTCCAACTGCCACAAAAATGACCACAGGCACAAAGATGAGCGAATCCATTGCCCTGTGCCATCTCTACGTCCTCGCCATGAAAGTATAAAGAGAGCTTGGCTATGACTCAGCTAGAGTCAGACTCGCTGCCAATTTGTGTCACTGCCAAACTACATAGCTGCAACAACGAGTAAAAATCTCTGCATTCGCAAGAAAACAGATATTTATAGCAGGAGGCTTCAGTTAAACTCTTGATACTACGCCTCCAACTTCATATGTGGTCGCTTGTCGCTGGTAATTTTACACCACGAAGGCTTTCAATTTGCAAAGAGGCAATGAAAGTAGTGGTGATATCATTCTAAGCATAAACATATATTTATCATGTCATAGCATTATAATCGCCTGCATAACAATGTGTTTGTCCCTTTTGGCTACCAGGACAGACCTGAGACGTTAAAGCCATGAATTGCATTAACTTCACTTATCTTATGAAGGTGTGCTGTTGTATGGGGCTCTAAGGTGGTAGACCCTTTAAAGTCGGACAACCAGAATAAACTTTAAAATATACTTACCATAAAATGTATCACATCTGCACTGGGAAGAATCCTATACACAAGGACATTACGACTTATTTCCACAAATTTCCAACAAGCTGTTGCCCAAATCGATCAAACCCAAGTCGATATGTTTAGAAATGAACCGGAATTTGCTGCCATCAAACTGTGTTTCTTTTTCACTAACTGACGTCATCTTCGTCGTCATCTTGACGGGTTTTGGGGATATCAGGGATGGTGTCACGGCAGCTCAAACGACAACAACTAAAATTGGGTCCAAAATGTTAAATTTTTCCAGTGTGGATTAGAGTAACTTTAAGGCCTGGAAGACAGTCGGGCCTCTGAGATGTCCAGCAACTCACATAGATGCTTGACTGGATTGAGAAATGAGGAATTTGGAAACTAAACCAACACCTGGAACTAGGTGTTGTATTCCGCGAAGCATTTCTGATTGGTTTTGAGTTTGTGGCAATGTGAATTAATCTGCTAAAAAAAAAGGCTACTGCTATCGAAAAAATTTAATTTTTCATGGTTTTACACAACCTCTACTAGTGTTTAGATACGTGCTATGTGTAAAAATAACATCTGACTGCTTTATGACAGAACCAATGTCATTAACTTCTGCTTCAGTTCGAGCTATAGTAGTATGTTTGTTGCATTCAAATACATATAAGTTGGACTTCTAATGTATATCAATGACCCTTGCCCCACAACCTTGTTACCGGTTCACTGTTTGAGCTGCAATTTTGGTTCCAGTGGTCTAATCAGCCAAATTTGGTCCTTATCAAACTCGGTCAATTGCTCACACTTTTTCATTTTTTATAATTTTCAATTAATAATGATCACTTGCAGGTGATGTTATAAAGAGTATGTCATTCACCAAACCGGTCATAATATCACGCTGTATCAATGTGTCTTCATGCTGATCGAGAGCAGGTCAATGAATCAAACAGGGTGAAGCAGGCAGAGCCTCCCAGTGAAACTGCCTAACAACTCTGTGCATTATAGTTAAGGCTTTGCTTTTCCTCATTGTGTGGTATCACTCAATATGAGAAAGGTGTCTGTTTTTGCCTTTGGTTACTTGGGTTCTCTAATAGTATCTGGTGCACAGATTTTTTTTTCCTGTTCTCTATGACAGATATTACTTTAATCTTAGCTCTTCAATAACAAAAGAACCATTTACCTTTTTTGTTAGTGTACTTGCATTCAGTTACACATCTGTACTTCTGCCATTCATGGAGAGTCTTGTGTGACCATGGGACTAGAAAATGTGCTTCATGTTGTAGGAGCATGAATTGATAATCACACAGAAGAGAAGAAAAAGTGAACACAGATGAAAAGAATGATGACAAAAGCATAGATGCACAGTGAAGACACACAGCAAGCATAAGCTGTGTTAGTAATACGAAAGGCATTCTTACAGAACAGAAAAGCGAGAAGGTCAGCTTAAAAGAAGCATTCCTTTAAACTCTGCAGTTTCATCTTCTATCATCAGTTTTTTTCTGCTCTTGTTTTTATCTGCCGTCATGCTCTTCCTGCTTTTTTTCCATCTTGTATTGCAAGAAGCAATGAGATGAAAACACAGAAACCTTTATTACTATCATTAAAACTTTAATCAGACAGCAATCACAGTAAATGAACATACGCATTCAAGTTAAAACGTAATTATATTGAACAACATTATGTACTTTTCACTTTTCTCTTTTCAAACACCTCTACTCTTATTTCTTTCACTTTTTCCAGACAGACAGCAGACTGGAAGCCACATATCTGTTTCTCTTTCTTTTTTTCATTCCCTCGCTCTGTCCATGTTTCTCTCTGTGCCTCTCTGTTCAGTGGTGATGTCATTGATGCAGAGATAAATATGTTGCTTTAAAGACCAGCTCACTGCTGAGGGACAGTCCGCAGTGCAGAGAGGAGTGAGCCACAGGGATACTTAGCAGAATGAAACACTTTGAAATAGACAGAAAGACAGAGAAACTTTGTTTTTTAACAGAGACGATGCACTCTTGCTGTGTTGCATGGCAGAAACAGAGTATTTGAAAGTCACACAGAGGGGAAGCAGGGGGAGAGATCTGTCAGTTCATGTTTTAAATATGCCTCACTGCTCAGTCACAAATCAATGTGCTAAGCCACGGTGGGATCAGCAGTGGGTGTTCTGTGATAGAGATTTAAATAATGATCAACAGCATTTCCATACACGCTCAAATAAGTGCACAGCCACGCCCATACACGTGCACTCGGGCTTCCATAAACTTCTGCAAATAACCATTGAGAGGCCGGAGGTTGGATTCAGTGCATGCAAAGGTCTTGCAATAGAGGTGATTTATAGCCCACCAGCTCATGCTGAGATGAATCCCCCTATGAATCATTGCACCTGTAGTAGTATTGGTGGACAGGTCGACGCCACAAGCTGATTCTATGGTTTGGTTCTGTATGACTTTGATGTGTGATGTTGGTTATTTCTATATTGTTATCTATGTATTTTTCTCAAAATCAAACTTTGCATTTCAGCTTTGTTTCTATGTCTTAGATGTTCAAGTCATGACCTATCATCCTTATAATACAAATATATCATGAAGTGTGAGAAACCAGAAATAGCTGGAGGCTGTGGAGCCCTGTACCCTTCTACAATATCAGTCCGTCATGTGCTACACTGACAGTGCCGTCTTCCATTTCTTCAATCTCAATTTGGTCGATAGTTCTTGAAAAAAAACATGTTATTTACGGTTCGTGCTGTAAATTATAGATCCCTTCAAACTACTAGGAACACCTGTGAAAGCAAGCTTTGTGAAAAGAACAACAACATCAAGTAAGATCTTTTAAACCAATTTCAGCAGAGGTAGAGTATTGACATAGACCGACACAAGTGGTTTAGAAGTCTCTCTTTATATGATCTATATAAAAATCTCAATCTGAATAAACAGACCCAGACTGATTTAATTAGTTGCACTGAAATCAGTTAAACTGCTTCACCCACCTGCCTCATTGCTGTGTGACTTCTGTGCATGGCCACAACCTTTTTTTGTGAATGGAATATTAGAGAGCAAAACACATTTCAGTAGATTGTAAAAGGTTATATGAAGAAATATTTTACATTTTTCCACAATACAGGTTGTTTATATATGCAGGTGTGCACCACAAAATCCATATGGAGTAAAGACCACAAATACATGCAAATGAGCCCTTACTCACATTGCCCATGTGCTATCTGATATTTGTGATCTCAACCTGTCAATGTTGTCCGCTCTTTCTCCGGCTATTCTGATATTCTGATGTATTTCCGAGAAAAGATCAATAGCTTTGAAAGTACCTCGTCAATCTGCTTCACCCAAGAAGTTGCTTTGAATCTAAAATGTTCAGGTTTTGAGGGTTTTTATGAATATTTGCCCATTCGTTCAATTTCCTTACAATGACATTCAACTGAGTGAGGGTGATAGGAAGCTTAAACTCATCCAATCCTACAATAGGCGAAAAGCAACATACATCCCATGCAGGTTGCAAGTCGAGGACTCTCAAAGAGACACTAAGGCCCTGTTTACATGACAACATTCCAAGTGGTAATACCTTGTCTGTTAAAGAAAAGTGTTGCATTTACTTGATAGCAGCAGACGCATGTAGTGTATGTAGTGAGTATGCTGGGTGACGAGTGGGTGTTATATCTTGTTTTTGTAATGAAACTACAAACACATGCTGTCGTGTAAACGTGCTGCTATGACTCCACAAATATCCTGTCCTAGAACTCTGCACAAAGCGTGGCCACTAATTTTATGAACCATTCTCTTATGATCCGATCTTTCGCCTCAGACAGCTGACATTTTTGTGGGAGCCTTAATACTGGAAGGAAATCAGAGAACATAGTGAAATTTCAGATACATATAGAAAAAAACATGGAATTTCTACAAAGCAAAGCCCAGATGCCTAAAATGGAACCGCAGATGTTTGCACTGTGCAGTTAGCATGCTTACCATTTGACCACTGTGCAGCCCTACATACAATATGTATATGGACACCCAGTGTAGTATGATTCAGAAGGAATTGTTTATTTTCACTGAATGCATGACTTTTAAATATAGCTGACTATCTTTTATTATTATCTTGCTTCTTTTTCTTAAGTTATAATGACCTTTAAAGCTGTCTTCATTGTTACAGGGGAATATATGTGGTTGTGGCTGTTAGATTATAGTTCATACAGCCTGGTGTTTTTTTTTTTTTTTTCAAGCACACTAACTCTTGGACTGTGTTGGTTATTCGCTCTGTTGTTCTGTACCACATCCCACTCCGCAACCTATTTGCTGTGTCGTCAACTGCTGTGTCCTCATCCTTGGTGTAAGTGCTGAGTTGCGTTAGTTTAAGCCCAGATAGACCACAGGCCTGCACACATATTTGTTTAGAAAAACGCAAACGCAGCTCAACTTAGACACTCTTGTCAGAGTTTGTAGAGAGTGGGAGGCTGAGGAATTTGCTGAAGGATTTTCTGCCTCTCTGTCTTTAATCACAATACTAATTAAAGTTTACTGGCTAATTGTGGCTGAGATAGTGTTTCTGTACGATGCCGAACTCTCTGTGCTAGTGCCTGGCTAATTACAGAGCTAATGGTCTATTGGTCTGCTCTGCTGTGGACACAGCTCTAATGCATGAACAATAAAGTGATGGATTACAGCCTGTGTTCATCAGTCCTGGTTCCTTCAGAGGTTTCTGGTGGTTTCGCTCTGGCCCCAGCGATGAAACTGAACACTGAAATTCATCTTGTCATTCACCGCTTACATCAGTGGTCAGTCGTTGTCAATTCATGCAAGCTCAGAAGACTCCTCATCAACCTGCACTATCACACACAGTAGATCCGCAGGCACACAGGTGCTTGCACGTGATTCCTTCCATGCATGGTCACCTCCCTGCAATCAGGTTACAACATTGACAGCTGGTACTGACAGGTTCACATCCTGAAGCTGGGGCTAGGTGTGTGTAACGTTTTTGCATTCGTCAGCCATAACAATGATTAACAGGGTTAATTGGGCACAGTGAGGCTCTGATTATGCTGCTGGATGACAAGGAGCTTTGGGAAAGCTGTCACAGTGCTGGTGGAGCATTTCGCTGTACCTCGACATCACGACTGACTTCTGTCTTTGCAAATCCAAGCAGATCAAGTGAGGGCAACACAGATCTTCAAAGATGGTATCTGTCAGTTTACAAGCTATGGCTACGTTTAAAAACATTTTCACCATTGCTCTATCAATAAGAATGTCAACTCTGTGTAGATGAAGGGGTTTTTTTTGTGCTTTATTCTGCAGCCGACTTTGCTGCTAAGGACAGACAACCAGTTAATATGTACATGGCCTTGCATGCTGCTGCACAACATGAGCAAAGGGATAGACTTGCCCGAGGTATAAAGTACAAATTGCACACCAATGTCATGTTGTATTCTTGATCTCAACACACTTGGAATCCTTTACTTCGTCATCCTCAAGCATGCTGTGACTCAGCTTGATAAATACGTTTTTCAAGCAGCATTCATACAAAAAAACGAGGGCACAAAACTTATTTTGGACATCTGTCATTCAATACACGGATGCTCTTTTTTTTCAAGAACTGATTTTGTGTGTGTTTTGGATATAGAGTTCATGCAAATGTCTAAGGTTATTCAGCTCGTACTACATAAAAGCACAGGGCTTCAGAAGGCTAGCTTATTATAAATACAGCTTCTCTTGAATGTTCCTCTGTATATGCATGTTTTTTTTTCTTGCGTTTCATTGTGCTTATGTCCTTTGCCTTTGTAATCGGATCTCTGTGATGTCTTGACTGTTTGTCAGATGAACCAAAGCCCTCGGCAGGCAGCAAATGATAAACACAAGGGTAAAGAAAGAGAAGGGAGCTATTTGAATTAGGGATTCATCTTTCTTTGCTGCATACTTTGATGCCTGGGAGAAGCTTGGTGATCAGATCAAGGGTGCTGTAAGAAATGGTATAAAGGCGGGGAGGGGAGTGGTGGGAATGAGATTTTCCTCTCTCTGGGAATATGGGGATGGATGTTCAGAGATCCCTTCACTTCTGCATGCTGACAGCAACATTAAGCTTGTCATCATGACAACACCGTGAGCATGTGTGTTCTGAGCTGATTCTTCCATCACTGACTATCGAATGTCTCCAGATATCGTTGGACACACACATGCATGAGTGAATGTACGCCTCTAATGTTAAATCATGAGTCTTCATCCACTGTATCAGAGCCTTGATTGAATTAGTTCAGCATGTTTTGGCCTTAAGAGGATTCCTCTGCATGCATTTTGTATGAGACTATAATCGGCACTGTTACTATCACTACTGCCATTCAGGGAAGAGGATTATTAGTGAGGATTACAGCAACTATTCAAGATTTTCTTTTTTAAAAAAAGAAATAAAACTCCGTATACATTCTAAAGTGTGAGCATACACTGATGCTGAGAGGAGGAATTCTGATACTGAGAGGAGGAATTATGATAAAAGAACGACCCTGAAAAAAAACCCGACAAACCACAATAATATGTTTGGTGCTATAGATTTGGTTTTTTTACTTTATGATATAAAGTTTATTTAGTACAAGCTTTAATAAATGTTTGCCCATGCAATTTTTAGCCCAGACTCCCTCTTTATCTTGACCCTAGTTCTTTACCAAGCGTGTCACCACTTTAACATCCGGCGTTAACTACCTGTCTGTGCCCTTACTGCAGTGCCCTGCCTCGCCCTGCTGTCTGATGTATTGATCAGGATGGCTTTTAGCTCTTGCATTGTAGCTCCCTGGAGCCCAGATGCTCTATACAGTTCTAAACATGTGCTCAAGCTCTATACTGAATATTTTGTCATGGCCCTGAGTGTACATGTACAGCCACACATAGCTGATGAGGCAAGTGCACATACCTGTGAAAAATCCATCTAGAAATCTTACTTAATTCAAGCCTTTATCCATAGGGGTTTTTTCTTCTGTTTTGGTTTGGCTTTTTATCTTTAATTCTGCTGTCTGACTTTAATTCTTTGGTTAAACTACAAGAGTAGAAGCAAGCTTATCTCTCATTTACTCTCTCTCTCTCCCCGTCTGATCCTCTTGGTGAGTGTGTACCTGCCTCCTGTCTCTCTGTGTGCCTTGAAATGTGCTTTGGAGTAATTACCTGTAGAGGCAGAGAAATGAGAGGGAACACCTAACCTTTAAGTCTTTTTTAGCCTCGTGGGCCTAGAGGGGACAACACAATCACATGCCCATAGACACACATGTGCGCAAATACTCACGCACCTACACAAGCATACGCGTATACACCTACTCATCCTCACATGTTACGCAAATACAATTTGGTCTAGCGCGTAAGTGATATAAACACAACTGGTGCCAAAAGACAATAATGATATGCACGAGTCAAAGTATGCCTCAAATGGGCTTCCATATCCATACATGAATGCACATACAATCATTTTCTCTCTTGGTCACAAATGCCGCTGTGTACAGTGGTGACAGGCCATCCCGGTGAGGGATTTGGTCACATCAGCCAGGCACATATGGTGGGCCTTAATTACACTTGCCCACAGACACACATAATTGATCATGTAATCGATTAATTAATGTGCCCCTCCTTGTTAGTGGCCCATGAAGCCCATTTGCTTTTACAGGTCATTAAAATGATAAAGAGCTGAAAACGAGGTTAGGAAATAATATGTTTGATGGTATCAATAAGGTAGGGGAATAAGTAAAGAGAGAGGAGGGGGGCTCTTTGTACATTCTGAGTGAGTGTGTGTTTTAAAATGCCTGGGGATTATTATCTATTCCTTTCATTACTCTCGTACAGACCTATACGTACAAAAAGTGCACACAAATACCAGAAATCTGAGGATACCTTTAAAAGAGAAATCATCTGCATCTCCTTCACATGGCCTATTTCTTTCTTTGTTCCACTTGTTTCTCCCTCTATAGTGCTTCCTCTACTCCACTTGTCCGTTAGCTGCGATCCTCATTCATATGACGCCCAGCTGTATCCACAAATGTGTGTGCGCACGTCAGTGAGGAGGAGACAGGTGTGTGAGCGTGTTGACAAATGGAAATTAATGAGAAAGAAAGTTCCTCTTTCTCATAATGAAAAGAAATCTAGCTGATTATTCAAATCAGACTTGGCTTTGTGGCGGTGAAATGAGCTTGGCAGTCGTTCAGAGGAATGAAGCGGTGAAGAAAAAGAGAGCGAGAGTTGTAAGAAACTCACATTTATTCATCTTTTACAAGAATCTCACCAAACCATTCCATGTGTTGGGTAGTTTCCCCCCAAGGCTGACGGAGGAGGGGGTCTGATTCCTCATCAGTGGGGAGAAGGGGGCTGTCTGTCTTGTTTTCAGGTTACTCAACGCTAGCAGCTAAGAGCAGAGCAGAGTGAAGCCGTGATTTAACGCATGACTGGTGTCACACTTCATCAGTGTCCTGTCATCTCCCACATCATCCTGCCCGGTACACTACCACACGATCCCCTTCTACTGCTTCATCAACTTGTCAAGAAGCCTGAAAATACAGAAAATATAAAATGTAGTATTAAAAATTTAGATAGAAAAGCAGTGTTTAGTTTTTAACACTTTAGGTCTAAAACAAAAAAAAGTAGATTTTTTTTTACAAAGAATAAGTTTTACCTGTTAAGTCTCAGAAAATAATGCTGATCAGTATTTTAAGTGAAGCGAGAAATCCTTCTTTGTGTTATTTTGGTTCCATTTTTCAGACATACATTCCCATTCTAATACTGCCATAGCTGGCGGGATGTACTATGTTCTTTATGAATATTTATAATATTGAGAATATGAAAGCACAGAAAACGCATCATTAAACTGGGTTCCCATGACTTCTGCGGTATTAGCGGCAAATCACAAGCAAAATTCACCCTGGTGTCACTTATTTGAAGCATTAGCTACTTAGCACAGCCCATCAGTAACGCTGAATAACTGGTAGAAAATTATATTGGGGATAAAAGGAGCAAAAGCATTTTAATTCTAAATCCATAAAACCAAAATTTGAGATGACTAAAATCTGCTGTCATCTTATTCTGACTCGTTCAACTTCCAGATTGAATTCCCAAAGCAGGATTTACATGATCAGACTTATTGTATGTGAACACTCAAATCAGCTGAAATTCTTTTAATCTGCTGCATATATTATATGTCTTCAGGGAATTTATGTGTGACTAAATCGTGAACCTTTTGTTAAAAAAATGTCTGTTTCAACCTGTCCCAATGCTGATAACTCCAATCACCACAATGTAAATCCCCCCATAATTCACAATATGGATTCTAAAAATGCAGTGTCTTGTATAATTTTAACATGAAAGTTGGATGGAATGTGCCAAACGTTTACATTTGAAATCATAGATAATAGCCTAGAAATAAAGACAAGTGTGATATTTTTCTTTACGTGCATCCTGAAAAGGATCACATTTATGAAACATCTTAAAACTAGTCCGTTATTGTAAATGAGAACTACAACTCTACATACCTGGTAAAATAATAGTTGAACGAACGATCAAACGAATACATACATATTTAAGTACATAAATAATGAACAACCTGAAAGTTTCTTCAGAAAAAGTGAAATCTTCAGACTAAGATGTGTCGCACCTTAGAAAAGAGAATCTCTGCAATTTTTAATATGATTGTTTTCACAAACTCACCCTCATGGCTTCAGTGCTGAAACTGATTCATTAGCAGTAAGAGATAAAGCATTCACTCTTGAATCACACAGCTTTACCATCCATTATATAAATGTCCGCTAAATACTGGATCCCATTGTTGTGTTACAACCTTTTCTCTTCCTGAAATAGTCTGACTTCCCCTGGATATACTGTATTTTAGTGAAAAGTGTTATTCATTGTTACCTATACACTTAGCAGGGAACTCCTGCAGAATTGTCCCTCAATGTGACAAAAACATGGACCTTTTACAATTTGTCCTCCTGCAGTCCATAACATTATATATTTCAGTCTTTGCAGCTGCAGTGACCCAGTTTCTCCAGGGGATCATTAAACTTTCATCCTATCTTAACTTCTCCTAGAGCAATACCTGCAGGCTCTCCTGAGCTCACTCCAAATCAAACCAGCACACTCTAGCTGCATTTAGCCACAATGGCTGAAAAAGCCTTCCACAGTGTGCTGCATTCCGTCAGTGGAAACAAGACTGAATATGAGAACGAGACCAAGCCAGTGGGACATCATTATAGCTGCAACAACACAGAAGACTTATGATCTATCAACTCACCACGGCTAAGTCAAACAGGGAAGACGTTAGGGTTAATGTGTGGATGCTTATTTTCTCATTTGAGTGCATGCCCTACCAATAAACACACAGGCACACAGATTCACCAAGAGCTGCATCTGCCTTTAGAAAAAGTGTTGTCACATTGATTCATGACCGGTCGTTCTGCTTACATACAGTCGATTTGTAATAACATTATCTGAACGCTATAGAAATATGTCATCTACCAATGGTATGAGAGTATAGACTCGTATAATGTGAGTACATTATACCTATATATGCATGGGTGTTTATTTTGCACACCTGAAAAGGAAAGTTAATTGCTGCTCAGAGACCTTGAGGACTGGAAAATGTAAGATGTCATAAGAAGCAGGGTGAGTGGGGGTTGTGCCGAGAAGAGTAGAGGAAACCATTAACCAATCTTATTTTGGTCTAGTTTTTCATTTGTAATTAAATACATTTATGTCATGGTGGCTTAGAGGTTAGTGCCCTCGCATCACAGCAAGAATATTGCGTGTTCAAATACCAGCTGAGGCCTTTCTGTGTGGAGTTTGCATGTTCTACTTGTGTTGTGTGGCTTCCTACAGTTTTGTGGGGAAAAAAAAGCAGACTGTGGAGACTGATAATGGGCTAATAAATAAATAAAAAACTATTTTTTTCTTTCCAAGCAAAGAAATGAAGGCCTCTCACCGCAAAACAAATCATAAACCATGATTCCAACACAATAAGCAGCCAAACCTCTCTTCGGTCCCACTCCCAGATTATGTGAGTTGCTTCCCTTTTTCTGAAGAAGTTAAAGTAATAGTAGTGGTCATAGCAGCACTGAGACAAAACACTGACCAACAGATGGCAACAATTTTCAGCCACGATTAGATATGTTATTGCTAGAAAAGCAACATAGCATTAAAGGCGTACCATGAGAGTGACTTTGTTGAAATGTATGGAATAAAGTGTTAACCCTGCAAAGGTTACTTTCACACTGAAGCAGCATGACGACCGCCTCTCCAGGCTTGTCTCAGAGCGGCTCTTTTGGTCCTTACCAGAGTGTGAGTGCTGTGTTCACACCCAACCTCTCACACTGTACTCCCAAAACTCAACTGGGTCGAGCCAATAGGGGCTAGTGTGAAAACATCATGTGAGATTACACTAAACCACCCCACAGGACAACTCGTGATGTTCTGTTCGGAAGGAAGAGTTAAAACAAAACATCTTTACCACAACACGCTACAACGATTTGCAAACTAAGATAAAGTGCAACAAGGCCCTGAGTTTGGGAAGATAAGAACAGTGTATAGCTGAAACAAGAGAGAGAATGAATATGAAACACACAAAAAAACCCAACAATAAATATATTAAGGCCTACATAAACCAAATACCCACTGAGATCAATGATCCCACTAAAGCCTGCAGCAGCTGCTCCTTGTTAAGCAGAGTCTACTCAGCACTGCTGCACATGACAAGTATTGACAAGCAATATGGCTTCATTTTACCATATTGGATATCATGTCAAGCATGAAATGATTATAATTTATAGCGCTTTTATAAGTCCACATATCATATACACAAGTAATTAGGGTGAGATTATGACTGCAATCCATCAGCATGCCATCCTCTTTTTTTATGTGTGTGTGCTATTATCTGTGAAATGTGATGACAGAGGTGTTGCTGCTACCCACATTCGGACCCAGATGTAGGGTGAACTGCAGCGATTTCCAGCTGCAGTGTGAAGCTGACAAAGTAGTGAAAATAAGAACCGCTGTAAATGTACAGTATGAGTGGGAGTGTTTATTAGCCCTTAACAAGGGAGAAGATTTCATGCGTTAGTGTTCATGAGAGAGCCAAAAGTGGGAAGTTGAGTGTCTTATAACGAAGGGGTGGAGGAGATGAATTAAGTAGAGGGACTGGGAGGAAAGGGCTGAAGGGATTCATGCTCCAATTTATGCAAAATACGAGTCGCTCACACCCCTCCCTTCACACCTGATCCTCGAGACTTCCTCTACAATTCTCTCATTTCAGAGCCTGGTGGGCACAGTGTTTGGCTCATTGCACAAAAGAGACAGTTGTTACACATTTTCACACTTAACAATAATACTTGTTACTCCCTGGGAGTGGTCATTTTACATTTTAATTAGAGGATGGTGTTACTTCACAGGCGTTATGCTCATTTGGGAATTTTTTTTTTTTTTAAGTCGCTGTCTTTAAACTGTCAGTTCTTTGAATTCTCATAAAAGCCACCGCGCCTTTAATATTTCCATCAGGAGAAACAAAACTGTCATATCGCACAGGTGCAAATAATGGAACATTTTCTTACTTTCAACTGAAACCTAATTAACAACTAATTATATTCGCACTGACTTGGGACACAGAGCGTCTCTTGTTTGTTTTTGTTTGGCCTCCAATTGCTATTTAGAGGAGTTAATAACAAGCATTCTAACTTTACACTCGTACCAGGTGTCACACATTACAGTGGTACCATGAGAAATAAATACACTTCCATTTAAGTCCCCGTCCTTTACACCATCAAATGGCTCACACATATTTCTCTCACACACTAGTAAGCTTCCAGTCACACCTTCCCACATGTGGAGCATCCCACCTACATCACACAGACACAAACACCGCTGAAAGATAGACAGAAAATTCCTTTCTCTGTGAACCTTTGACCAAATGACAGTGGCCAAGCTGTCATTTGTGAGAGAGGTGTCTCTCTTTCAGAGTCTGGCTCTATAAATCACACAGCAGTGGGACGCCTGTTATTCCCCTGGACACAAACACTTCTGACAATCAATTCATCATGGCAGCGTGGATACAGTGAGAGACGGGACCATTACCAAAACTTGTGCTTGTTGACAATATGAAGAAGTGTCTCACACACACACACACACACACACACACACACACACACACTCACACACACACACACACACACACTTTCCTCTCAACCCCACTGTAAACAAATCAGAATCTTGATTAGTTGAATAATTTTTTTCCCCAAAACATCCTAACGGCCCAAATATGCTCAAAGAGAAATACACAGACAAATATGGATGGACTACGACATCATCTTGAGGATGAAAACACAGAAGCACTTCAACTATTTCAAAACATTTGCAGTTGTTTAAGGAAAAAGGTAGTTTTAATTATCACTGCATTCAAAATGTTTCCTTTTTAATCAGCTAGTGTCTATGTCTGTTGGGTCAATGTTGAGACCTATCAAATATAACATAATCCATCCAATCAAAAACCTGTGTTTAGGTTACAAAGAAAGGGCAAAAATAAAGAGCCAGAGGCAACATTTGTGTCTTACAAGTGTTTATAATGATCCCTGAGCTTCAAAATATGTTTAACTATCACAATAATCAGGTTAGCATTATTTAAAGTAATAGTACTGACATGTCTACAACAACAACCCAGCTCTGCCTTTCTCACCTTGCAGGCAGGCGGTTTAAGCCTCAAGTGACCCGGAGAGCTCAGCTAATGTCTGCAGGGAAAGCTTTGTATGTAAATGGGTCTATTTGCAGTGAGGGCAGGGTCAGAGGATCTTGTGCTATTTAACATTACCACAAGCACCCACCATGAGTCAAGATGTCAATGGTCCACCACCGTCTAATCACCGGCACGGAGACCATTGAAAGTCCGGGGTGTGTGTGGGCGAGGTTGAAGCGGGGAGTGTTTTCCGTCTAATTTATGACATGCCTGCCTGTCTGTGTATGGTTCTGCTTTGGTAATGCATATGTCCCTATATAGCTTTATATATTTGTTCATGGTACATTTTATAAGTTTATTTGTTCATCGTTCCAGTTATTTCTATCTAAATATTGTGCCTATAAGTTTATATTTTTCCTCTATTTGGCTGCATGCATGTTTATGTGCCCATGCCTTTGGTCATCATGAGCAGAGAGAAGCATTTAATGAGAGACATGAGAGAAAAATAAATATAGTGCCTTTAAAAATGATTTAATCTTACCCGGTTATTGCCTCTCATTTCCATCCATTTATTGTGTGGGAGAGAATCTATGGAAGCACAGAGAGAGAGAAAATTTGAATCATTACACCCCAGTGTCAACATTAGTTTGTCCTCCTTTTATGTCTCTGTTCAGCTTTATTCATTCCTCTTACCATTGCTGTGTGAGGTCAGTTTTTAATATTAGGACCAATACAGTGAAATAATATTGCATTTCATGGAAAAGTGATGCATTTGCTGGTAAAAACAAGTTTAAAGATGCCAAGCCATAAAAAAAATAAACAAAAAAAGATGTGACGTATATTCTCTGTATAAGAGGTTTGGATTTTTATTGTTGAGAAGAAATCTGGAAAACATCCCAGATTCATTTTGCAGGATGCCAACCAAAACCTCCAGACTCATTAAAACGTATTTTCCATGATAGTTGAATCTTACAACCTCATAGAAAAACTGTTTTCCAACATGTGTTGAACAACAGCTTGGTAGTAAAGAAGTTTCACACTATGCAATGAAATTCTTACTTTGCTCATCTCTCGACAATACCTTAAAACGGCTTTACATAAACACATACAAATGCAGCAACATCATGAGCAGTCAAGTTAAAACCAAACTATCAATCAGGAAGAAATAATTGACTTTTTCTCAAAATTTTGACTGTTAAATGGTACTGTTTGGTGTTCCTTCATTGGTTGTAGTTAGTTAGTTAGTGGCAGTCAATTCTGGACTGTGGCATTCCCTTTGTGGAGTTTTCATGTTCTCCCTGTGCATGTGTGAGGTTACACCAAGGGCGGTATGTGTGGATTAAGCGTATGCGACTGTCTGTTTTTGTATTTGATTCCGAAATGGACTGGCAGCCTGTCCAGAGTGTACACTGGCGTAGACCCAATGTCAACTGGGACAGGCTCCAGCTCCCAATGTCCCAAGTCCAAATAAATCAGGTATAGAAGATCAATAAATGGTGATGATGTTTCCTTCAGAGGAAAGATAGATGTTTTACATCTCATAGTTGAGACTTTTGCATTTTGCTATTCTAGAGATTGGCTTAACCTTGAAAAGCAATCAAAGTATATTCAGCGGAATTGATGTCGTTAGGTTAAAGAGTGGACTCCTACTGTTTTTAGGTGATTGATGATAACCGGATAACCAGAAAACAAACTTGTTGACAATTAACTATATTTCCTTGCTCGAGTCTGTTTATAACTTATCTCCTCTCTCTTGTTTGTGTAGAGCAAGCTCCCTTTGCGCCTGTCATATTGTTAATTGGTTTGACATTTCCTGCCTCTGACCTGAAGAGAAACCGTCATTAGATGAGCCATTCTGTACGAATTGCTTGTGTGTGAATGAGTACTTACTGATGTGGGTACTTACATTTGTGACATGATTCTTCCATCAAGAGAAGCAACACATTCTCTAAAAGGTGTGTGCCGATCAGATCAAGGGTTGGTTAACGTTACAGGAAGTGTGTAAGTGCTGAATATAAGTCAAGCCAGCATCCTGAGAATATATATGTGTGTATGCATTCGTGTGCAGAGGTTGGTTGTATTTGATAGCTACTCACAAGCTTTCTATATGCCAAATCATTCTCATTTATTCCTTCCTGCCTTGTTTATAGTTTTTTTTTTTGTCATACTGAGCACGTCCTGTTCTTCTGCTTCACAATCATATACCGCTGTTTGTTCACTGATAATGTGTTTCTTAAAGAGGAATCACAGGTTAGCTTTCAGAAAACAGGATTTCAGTTCCATCAATTCACAATGAAATTTTCACCTAATGTTTCTGCAGAAGTCTTCTTCAGTGTTTCTCTTTCATGTAAAAAAAAATTAGACGTGACTTGAAAATCTGTTCAGAGAAATAATGAAGATTACATATTTGCTTTTCATTACACTTGATTCATTGTTCCAGTTTTAAGAAAGGTGACACTTGTTAGGTAATCCCATCCATCCTTTAATCCATCTCCAATGCCAGTTTATCCATCTTAGGGACATTGGGGGCGTTGGAGGCGACCTCAGTTGACTATGGATGAAGGCAGAGTACGTTGTGGACAGACCACCAGTTCATAACAGGGCAAACTCAGACAACCGCCCACACTCACATGATCAATCTTATTCAGTGTGAGAAAACCAACCTCAACACTTACGTCCACATTGAGAGAGAGTTACATGTTTTATTTTTAATTGAGATTTGTCTCTTCTTGGTATGTGGCTGTCAGGTGGCTGGTCGTATCTCAATTAAAGCTGTTCCCCATCTGAGTTCAAGCCCTGCAGTAGAAGGACCAGTACCTAAAGAAGCTGGAAATCAATGCAATGGGAGAGGCGTGTTCTTCGTCTTTAATTCTATTGACTCTTGTTTACCTGGGACCACCACCAGTACAAAGAGGACAAACATCCACAGTGTGAATGAAGGTATATTCATTAACTCTGCCAGTGTTTGTAGGTGGGTGGATGGCTGATTAGAACAACCACAGAAAGAGGACCTTTTTTTCCCCACCATTTGAGAAATTATTTCACATAATCTTTAGCTGTATTGCTCCTGCTGTTGTTGGAAATAGCAGTGACAATTACACCATAGAATGCAGTCAGATGTTTCTACCAGGCTTCCTTACTGTTCACATGTCACAGCAAAGACTCTGGTATTCATTATTATCTAGTTCTATGATAATTCAGCGACACAACAAATTGGTTATTGAAATTGTCCCCAGCATGTTCAATAATTTGCTTGTCTTGTGACTCCTGTGTTAGAGCAGGACAGATCTCACACTGGCAGCTCAATACTTCAGACAATGTTTTCTAACAGCACGTTATCTGCCCTCAATATGAATTACCAATCATTGTCTGTGTATTTTGCATCCTCACTCCACAGCTTATATGTGTTTTTGTCACATATATCATATTGCAATGTTGTGTTAATGCCATATTGAACATTAGATTGATGAAACAAGCTCAATAAAATATGTGGGACTAAATTTGAACATTTCAGAATATCCATAAGGACTCACATGCTCCAAGTAGATCTTTTCCTGCTGTACGATGATTGATGCCTGCCGACCTCTTTTGAGCCAGTTTTGTGCTTCAGGACAACATACAAAGGAACTTCAGTTCTGTGAGACATGCAGCATGACAGAGGCTGATTCTTTTCATTCCCATTGAACCTCACTGTCATTGATTTGTACCATGGCCATCAAAGTGGTATACAGATATAGATAGGAGAATGAATATTAGGTGAGCGAGAAACGTAAATACAGAAGCAAAGCTGTTATTCACTGAAAGCATGGAAAATCTCTAAACAGCTCAAGATCCCAATACTGTGTTTGAATCCAGATTAGGCTGGTGCAGAAAACTCACGCTGTGTATCAGACTGTCTTTATAGAGAGGAAAAACTGTGGTCCAGCTCGAAGTCAGACTACACCGAGAAGCCGCTGTCTTTTAAGCGTCATGTCATCAGTCCGAGGAATAAACACCCAGCCCCCCTGAATCAGAGTAAATGCAGATCAAATGCCAAATTTTAAACATGCCAACATTTGTTACTGTAAACAAAAAGGATACAATTGTCTCTGAATGTGTGCTTTTCAGACTCTTTGTCCTCACCTACTTCTTACGTTGCATCCACCAGATTTGTTAGTACCTTGACAGATTATTATAAATCTCAGCTGCATTGATCGTCAGCTTAAAATCAGCCTCATAACTGCTGTGTCACCAATTAATTTACTACTACTGCAAACATTCAGGTGCACAAGCTCACTGATTTATTTTTTTTTAATCTGGCATGAGCTCCAGGCACAACAGTGAGGCTGATGCCCAATTACAAGCACCCTGTGCTTCTTATCGCCAAGCTTTGCAAAGTCAAAATGGGTGCTTATGGGAGTGAGGCTAAGCAAAGAAACTAAAGCAAAACCTATAAGTGCACTGATAACACAGCATATTGTCTCAACATCTAATGTTATGGATTATATGTTTACGTCTTGGTCCTTTATGCCATAGTCTTCCTCAGACACAACCCCAGCTCTGATTCACAGCCTGCCCCTTCATACTGATTGCACTCTGCCAGTCGTACTGTTTGATTTGAAAAGTCTGTATTTACAAATGTCTACTATGTTTGATCTATGGATGCACTAGGCTGTTCTGTGTTGAGTTTATACATTCTCTCTGTGCGTGGGAGCATAATAGGTTGATTTCTTTGTCTTGATAAAGACAGAGGGTTTTTTTCTCTGAGCACTCGAGGGTAAATGTTAAATCTGAAAATGTGATTTTGAGATGTCTTTACACTGCAATGACTTGGCGACCTCTCCAGCTGGGATCAGCTAAATGCCATGCCACCCTGGCTTGGATAAAGTAGCATAGAAGATGGATGGATGTTTTTCCTACTTGACTTTTCTCCAAAACTCTTCAACCCAACTGTGTGTCTGTAGGATTTCTGCAGTCTTGCTTGAAATGCAAACTGGAACATCAGGACACTTTTCTATATGTTTGTTTTATTCATTTTGCCAAACACATCTCACACAGTCACAGAAATAACACATTTTTCATTACCTTCTTCACATCTTTCCACATCCCTCTCTGACTATTTTGCAGGTGTTGGTATAATATACTTTGAGGTCCAGCGATTAAGAGAGTGGGCAGGAGGCCTGGCTTTTAACTCGTCTCTTGGTATATTATGTGTGACATGTTTTATTGCCATCTGCTGTGTTCAACAACACCTCAATCTTTCTCAGAACAACGCCAGTGTTAAACCACTGAACCTGGCCAATCTGTGTGAAGGTTAATGAATACAGCAGCTTTATATAAGCAGGCTTTTTCTTTCCACTGTATTGTGATCATACCATAGCAGCCTCCCAATGCAGCAAAGCTGCAAATGCAAGCGGAGTACAATATCTCAATTTCCTCACAAACAATGTTAGAAGTAACAATACCAATACAGTCTTCCATAAATTGTGGTACAAATAAAAGCTAGTGAACTACATCTTCCACTGACTCCGTTTATATGGAGCAAGGTAAAAGATGGATGACTCCCTCCATGCTATTTTAAAAAAAAATTTTCCCCTCTTGATCTTATGATTGATGTTCATATAACATTAGTATAATATGAACATTATCACTCATCCATAGCAAACTGAGAGTGAAACGGGGCTGCTGGGGACTGTATCTATGCAGAGTGATGGGGGAATATTAGAAGTATTCTTCACATACATACATTTAACTGTGCACTTGGTAAGATTTGTTTGTGCACATGTGTTTACCTACACTTACAAGGTTATACAGAAGAGAAGTGTGCATATACATTAGCCCCAAACCTGATCATGTATTCTATGACACTGCTGCACTTCAGAGTCCTGGGACTTTGTAAAGAGCGTTTTTCTTTGAGTCAAGAAATAATGGCCATTATTCAGTGCACGGTTATCAAATCTGACTTTTAAATTGTATACAAACACACATCTCAAATTCAGTGACATCTCCCTTTCTCCTGCATGCCCGCAGATTTCTTGCTGTTCTATTTTTTTTTCCTCTGTTTTCCGTCTCTCCAGGGAAGACTCTTATGAAAGGTCTACAGCCCAGGGACATGCTCTGTTAATA